>DWQT01001615.1:0-16213 GCA_018244895.1 Myscelus amystis hages
AGGTACAGAACTAAATTACGTAGCTGTGCTCTTTTAAGGTCGACAAAGTGACGTTCCTTCGTCTTTTTCTTGCGCGTAACCGTGCATACAAACTCGGCCTTTGATTTGTCAAAGCTTTTAAGCAGGTAAACGTTTTAGAATATAATGTGTAAAAATATTACAAACATGTGTAAAAACAAAGGCATACAAATATAATTTACATGATATAAATATGAATATCGAAATGAACACGACAATTTCAATCGTCGCAAATAATGCCCACAGGAATAAACGACATACAAAATATGTTTAACCTTTTCATTATGTACCTCCCAGCTACATACATATGTGTGTGTATATTAATTTTTAAGCACTTTCTTGATATGAGTCGATTTGAAATTTAAAAAATATTTTATCTACCTCTAACAGTTTAAAGATTATTGACCGTTATTTGCAATTCAAATTTATTATAATTAATCTCTGCAGACATCAAAATATATTTGAATCGATGGCAAGTAATGAAATTATCTCGAAATGTTTCGTACTAATTTATATTAGAATAGTGAATTATCTATAGTAATGATTATGCATCATTTTGTTACTTTCATCTTTGTAGAATTAATATACATATATGTACGTTTTAGGCGCGTAGGCCGCCTGACATAAGTATTCCATTAAATATGTATTTGGTGTAGGACTCTATCTGAACCATTTAGATACTTTATTTCCTGTCGCGCTTCTCTAATCTTAAATCCAGTTCAGCATTCCTACCTCCGCACCTGTTTTTGGTGCAGCTATGAATTCCACTAATGCCGACAACAAAATTCAATGAAAAAGTCAATTACGTGGTGTGTTTACACATAATTTGGCGGTTTATCTACCAATTATCTACTTCTAACTAGTTGTTGCTCTAGGCTTATAGTTTTAAAAAGAATTAATTGCATTCATAAAAAACAAAAGCGCCCTTGTTTTGCACTTTTTCTTCCGTACGTCGTCACGTCGCGCGTCGGTCCTACTCCACTGGCCGACAACGGTGGTTGACTTCTTAGTACTTTTTATGCGCCATATATGGCGTGCATAAGGAATCAATTTGAAACAAAATAAATTGATACTCCTACTACAATTATAATTTCGGCGTTAATTGAAGTTTTGACCGGGTCACGCACAGTTAAGGTACCTAACCGAAGACCCCATTCAAATGCGTTAAATTAAGTCGTTTTTGCCCCTAATTCTCTTATTAATACTACGTGACCGTAATAGCTGATTGGATTTTCAATTAGATGCGTTAATAACTTTACTAGTGTTATAAATACACAGCTTGATCTAAATTTTAATAAAAAAAATGGTCTCGTTTTAAGCCAGGCTGATGTTATGAAATTCTACATTTAATAACATTGCTAACGTCGCCTTCCAAAAGTATTTAGGGATTAAGCAATAAGTGAATTTTATAAAAAGATTTTATTTAATATATCCTGAATGTAAATATGCTACACCTAACTAACGTATAACTCACGTATAACTCACGTATTTTATATATTGTACATATTTCGAAAATTCTCTATCTAACGTTAATCATTTCGTTTCTGTGGAATCGGATTAAAGATAATATCGAAAATATTAAATGTATTACTTACCCATAATACTGATTTATGCCCCATTACGGGGAATTTTCTTTACTTGCAACAACAGCTCGGGAATTTCTGGAACAGGAAATAGCAAAGTAATGTAATTTTTGGTTCCTTCTATATTTTTCCAAATTTAAATTTTACCGCAATTGTTACCTATCAAATAGTGTTAGTTTTAGGGTCCGATATTTTCGATTTGGTCGCTGTCACCAAAATTGGCCCTGCGCTTGCGCCGCGCTAGCCGTGAACTGAGTGAAGGACGCGCGAGTCTCCTAGTGTTAATACCTCGGTGTCATCGAGCTCCTCATCTCGCACCTACGCGCATGTGTATTATGTATTACCGAAAATTGGGGACAGGCCCAACCTTCACACAAATCTAAATACAATGTATTTTATTGCAAAAATTAAAGGAGATTTATAACGAATATTGTCTCAATTGGAATCATCGATTTTTCCAACTTTAACTATCCAAATTGCGTTACAATGCATGATTGAAGTTGTTAACGATATATTTTTGTGTGGCATGAAACATGAAGCCTAAAGCAGTTACTTTTCACGATTACCATCATGTATATTCACTTCGTTACTGTAGTCAACAATTTTAGTGACTAAGGTTATTATAGGACATATGTATTTTATCTTTTATATAAATATACTCAGTATATTTGAATGGGACATATCTGAAATTTCAGAAATTAATGTTTTTTTTTTAATTAAACTTTCGTTATATATGCAAATGCAAATATTTTAGAAACGATTTTAATAAAAACAGACTTTATAAATGCTAATAATACTCTCAATCGTTTTGTTTATTTTTGCAATATTAGTGTGTGCTTCGGCATTGTAGGTCTAATCATAACAGGTTTTTTAATCCTGTCCTGCAACGAACATTTCATACGGAAGGTAGGAAAGATCAATTTATAAAAAACAAATATATCTGGTATCTTATATACGCCTGCAGCAAATATTGACATTAAAATTCTAATTGTTTAAATGCACAGAGAAGTGAAACTGGCTGATATGTTACCCGTACAATTATACTGATTATTTTTGGGAGAATTTAGTCTTGTTATCCTAATTATCGAGATATCGGTGAACAAATAACAAAATAAAAATACAAATATATAATAAATAAAATTACAAATTAATAAAGAATTAGGATGTTATACTACAAACTTGCGAATAAAATAATGATAACTGACTCATAAAGAGTAACTAACTTGATTTATGGATATGTTTAATAAATAGACAGGATTTTCCAACTATATACCTACTAAATGAAATATGTGTATAATATTAGGCTTTTTTCTTTATTTACCCACCATATAGAAATGCATATTTATACTTATACCATTTAAAAATAAACATATTATATTATGTTATTATGTATTATGTGAATTACAAAACACAAATTATAAAACGTTATTTTCTAGAAATACCTCTGCATTAAAACAATGTTTTACTTAGACGTCGTTCAAAAGTAGACGGGTACTTACAGATCTTTATATGTGCTTATTGACACAAAATATTAGTGCGACGCAGGAGACAAAAAACTGTAAACGGCATGTATGCCAAATACAACAATGGTTAACACACAAAGAGTACAAGCAGAGGCCTGAGATGTATAACTGTGACTATGCAGTGTTTTCTGTGGGCTGATGAGGCTCGGGCGCACATGGTACGTGGTTCCGCGGTGGACACAAGGCGCTTCCATAATTACTATGCGGCCGGCGTTCCTTCCTTTCTTCCCGCCAATGTCACTCGCATTGTTTCTCGACACGGAGTCGCCGTCGCCGCAACGACTAACAGTAAACTGACAAAGTGGACCCTGAAATTGGCATTGCCCTTGTTTCGTTCGACGTTAACCTGGACATGTTTTGACCTAGCCCCCTAAAGGAAATTAGTCTTTCAAGGCGGAGGAGTGCACATGGCGACCATTCTTCTAAATGACATTAATTTGAAAAAAATACTGCCTATTTCCAGTGCACACGAATTGTTTATTAAGTTATTGCTGATCTGAATTAATATGACCATAATTAGTAGAGTACGAGGACACTAATTACGAGGGCAATGAAATGATGTTGAAGATGCTAGATTATCTGCCCTTTCGAAAATATTCAAGTGGGAACCGGTCTGGTATGCGGTTAACTAGGTCTTTAGAGGTAAAGCGAGTATTGTGTATATTTACAGTGTGGAGGGTATTGGCCAAGAGGATCCCGCGTGTTAAAAGCCAAGTTCAAGGCGAGACATTGGCATTTATTGGACGATTCGTCAACTGTGTCACAGTAAAGAATAATCAGCAGATCATTACCGCGAAAGATATAATGCTAGGTACATGACAGCTAGGTACATGCTAGATACATACATGACAGCGTCATTATTTTTATAAGATATGGTTGCCGCAATAGTGGATTCACAACGCATTGATTTTAAAAACCCTTTACAAAAGGTCGAACCAATATACTACTAATATAGTTCAAAGGATTAACCTTCTTTTGCATACTAAATGTAATAATAATTACAAACTTAAATTGTTACTACTTAATTCGAAATATATTTTGATTTAACTTTAGACGATCAAGGAAAAGATATAATTGAAGTACATAATTACTAATGGAATATAACAGTTATAATAGACGTTAGTATACGTTAAACAACAATCATTTACATCTTTTAATAAACATTATAACCTCTCTATAAATAGTTAATGTGGTGATAATTGATCTATTCATAATTAACTTTTAAAATTGGATTTTTCCTTTGTGACTTGTTTTCGACAGCACCTATTGAACTTAAAATATTGTAAATGTGCTTAAAAATAAATGACTCCAATGACCGTCTCTCCGTTATCTACTATTTCATCATTCGTTTGTCGTATCAATTTCTTACATTAAGCTTTGTTTTGATTCAGTTATAAGTATTGTACTGTTACGTTATCATCAACCAATGCTAGTTTAGCAGGCAGCGTTAACTAGTGAAGTAGTGTAGTTTGCGATACTGAAATGGCCCTACAATATCAATTGTTTCTGAGCAAAAACCTCGTTACTGAAAATGATATCATCGATGGAGCAGTACTGGTTAACGCCGAAGGACTCATCGAAAAAATTTTGTCTCGCAAAGATGCCAATAATTTGCTAGCTGAAACCAAAGGCAAAATAAATGTAATGTATTGCTGTGTTTACTTTTATGCACGAGACTTGGTCGCTTTCCGTCAGTATGCGCCTGCGACCTTCAGAGGTCGCTTGGGGCATCTGCTCCGATTTTTTACCAACAGGTATGGCAAACTTATTGATTTGTAAATTAGTCGGCCCAGAGCGGCCGACTGGAATAAGTGACTTTTTATTTTGTAATTTAAAAGATAACCCTTGCTATACCTACATATCAGATATGTTAAATTATTTTATTTTTCTCAATCATCTCAGGCGTTTCGTATATGATTAACATGTTATCCAAACCAGATTGTACAAATAACCCAGTAAATTGTACCCAATGAGATACAGTTAATTTATCACACTGTGCTTACTTGTTTATAAATAAGAATAGAAATAATATAAACAGAAATTAAACTAAATACATTTTTTAAGAATTGTTGAACCAATACACATAATGGAAACGGAAATTTATTGAGTAGTTGTTTACTAATGAAATATTTGTTTCATCCGTAAATAGCTATCCTAGCTAAACTAATTTATGCTTCAGTTTTAACCGTGCGTTTTAATACTGCGGATATATGCAACATTACCTTTATATGTTAGGGTTCCGCATAGCCCTTTTCATGCGAATTACTTTAATGTTTCTACGTAGATAAAGACTTTCATATAACTTCCTAAGTTAATTTAATTTATATATTATTATTGTCAATTCCTCTTGTGGTCAATGAAATACTAAGGTATTTTTATTGTTCTAAGAATTAAATTTATAAAATCTTTCTTTACGTTCACTTTAATTTTGTACGTCTGCGATGGGCAAAGTAAGTTTAGAATCAAATAAAAAACAAGATCGTCGGTGTTGATTAAAGATGAATGTGTTTGAAGGTAATCGATGGGGGTGGTACGGCGCTGATGGCCGGCGTGGTGGACTCCCACGTGCACGTGAACGAGCCCGGGCGCACCGCGTGGGAGGGCTTCCGCAGCGCCAGCGCGGCCGCGGCCGCCGGCGGCATCACCACCATCGTCGATATGCCACTGTGAGTACAGTACCTTCATAATCGATCATTCAAATATCTCTCGAAACAGTGTTCCATTGTTATGTGAATTCAATCTGAAAATGTTATTGAATAGTTTAGGTTTAAGGTGATAAGCAATGCTCACGGATCAAACGTTTAAAAACTGTTGTTTTATTCAGATATATAATAAGGTTCAATTTTACGTCTGAGTTAACCGTAGATTCCCAGCTATAGTTAATTATAACAATAGAATAATATATTTTACAATTAACTATACACAGTAGAAGATGTAAAGGCGTAGGTCCCGTATTATACATATATGTATTTCTTAAGTAAAAACAAAACAAGTATTTAATTGGTTAAATTATTTCCCGCAGGTATCGGTAAAAATATAGTATGTGGTTATTCACCTGCGTTCAATTCTATAATTGTATTAGTATTCCGTTATCGATGCCATGTGGACTGACAGCGACCAGATAGCATATTTTATTAAGCAAGTCAAATAAACATTTCGCGGGCTCGGTTAGATCAGCTACGTTTGGCAAACACAACAATTGCACTTGAGCCAAGCGGGTCAGGAATAAAAAAATGACATCTAATGTTTTGTACGCGTGAAATACTATGTAACAAACAAATCAATCCATCGTATGTAATGTTTACGTTATTATAATATGTATATTATTATTTCTTTTATATTTTATATCATGTAGGTACATTAATAATTATGTATACCTATGTTATATGAATTTATTGGTCGTGAGACCTTATACGCTAGTATTAGGTCCATCCTTTTCAATTATCCAATTAGTTTTATATGACATTGCTTTATATTGCATACCCACGAGATTAATCAATACTGATATACACAGTTTGAATGCGGAAGAAATAAATATATCAACGTGACCTATTGTGTTTTGCGCTAAAGATTGTACTAGACAAAAAGCCTTTTATACGCTAATATAACAGGTGTCTTGGCAAATGAAAAACATTTTAACATTAAAAACTTGCCTAATTTATTCTTATTAATTCGTTTCAAAAAGGAATGAATCAGTTTAATTTATTTATCGTCTACTAATATTGATATGTTGGAAACTCTTACAAACTTTCGAAACCGATAGCGATAGAATATTAAAAATATTATAAAATTGGAAAGACCCACGATAAGTTGTAAATGTATTTACAATTTTATGTACGTATATGTAAACCAACTGCAATATTAATTTAATTTCAGAAATTCAATTCCTCCAACCACGACATTGGAAAATTTAAAAATTAAGGCCGATTCAGCTAGAGGAAATGTTTTTGTAGACGTTGGTTTCTGGGGAGGAGTAATACCAGGAAACCAGGTAACCAATCGTATATGTTACTCTTATCATTATCTATGCGAATAAAGTCGCCAATAGTGTAGTGGTTAGTGTGGTTATGGTTAGTGTCTAATTAAAAGATGTCTTTTTAAAAATCTGTCTTATTAAAAACTGATTACATTAGCATTGCTACTCCTATAAACTGGCTTTCTTGAGATCTAAATATTTATTTCATAAAAGATGCTTTACTATAGAAAGGTATTTATAACGGTGCTCCTATCCCGGGCGAGTCATTTATATGCTCTACCAGCTGGTAGCGATAATAGTACTAATTGTAGAGTTCTACAATGTTCATGAAACTGTACATCAGTGTCTTGAAATTTAACCTTCGAAATTTCAGAAGTGTCTTGTACTCGTATATGTAGCTCAGTATATGATTGCGTGTGCAGCTGTCCCAATGTATCTTTATGATTATATTTAATTTATTAGTCTTTCGTTTCAATACAAAGTACTATTAGTATAATATTAAGAGTATAATATTCGCCTACGAAAAATGTTGTGTCTTTTCGGTAGTCGCATGCAACATTTTCTCGAAGTATGAGCATATTATTTTTTTACTTACAGTACAGTAACGTTCAGAAGCTATTTAAGATTATGACAAATAAACTGTACATGACTTAAATTTTTGTAGTCTATGATGTCTAAGGAAGACGGTTTTGTATAAAGAACAAAATAAAGTTCATTATGTATGTTGTAAGTAGGCAATTTCAAACATTATTCTTTATCTGCAGGATTCCCTTCGAAATCTGGTAAAGGCAGGCGTTGTGGGGTTCAAGTGTTTCCTGTGCCCGAGTGGTGTGGAAGAATTTCCTAACGTGGAACCTGGCGATTTAGAACTAGCATTTGACGCTCTTGAAGGAACAGGTTCTGTTTTAGCGGTACGATTTTATGGTATCTTATTTTACTAAGAAGGTTGTGCCTATAAGTTTTGAGAAATTTGATTTAATTAACAATCGATTTGTAGTTACACTTAGGGTCTTAAAACCGCAACATATTATACATAGGTACTTAACGATTGTTAAATGGTGCCAAATGAAAAGCAGCGACATCTATCGATGCAATATCTTATTTGCGTAATTGCAATATTTTATTTTATTTATACAAATAAAACAATGTTTACCTTATATTCCTATGAACTTGTTATGAAATTTTATACCCATAATTTTATATTTTTAAAAAGTTGAGGAAAATTTCTGGAGTGGTCTTTGATGTTGCATGAATTTTCTCGTTTCACTGTAACAACACCTGTCTATAGTTGATAAATAACTAACATAAAACAGAAATCCTCTATTAAATAAAGGAATCTTACAATTTTAGTTCCACGCTGAACTCGAAGACGATAATACTACGCATGCAAACAATGCGAACAAACTTAAGAAAAATGGTACGTTCGAATGCCATATATATGCGTATCAAGCAGTAGAACCTTTAAATAGCATTGACCATTACACTTATTGTACTTTATTCAGATCCTGAAGAATACGCAACGTACCTCGAAAGTCGGCCGCCCGCAATGGAACTGAACGCAGTTTTGTTAGTTGACGAACTGATAAAAAATACGGAGTGAGTTTTTTTAAATAACCCCATTTTCAATCCATGCAATATGTGTTTCAGCTGCGCAGTCTATAGCGAAGACTGTATTAAGCCAATTTTGTTAATATAAACCTTCCTCTTGAGTTTCTCTGACTATTGATGAAAATCAATGCAATTGAGGGCACGGACGGTGGGAAGCGGCTTTGTTTTATGCCACATATATAGAAACTAAAATCCTTTATATCATGAAGTTGTCTTTCAAATTGTTAGCGTTCGAGTGCATATCGTCCACGTGTCGTCCGCGAGCGTGGTGCAGATCTTGAACAGGGCTCGCGAAGCGCGAGTGCTGGCTGGCCATCGGGCCTGGCGCGGCGGGGTCACGGCCGAGACTTGCCACCATTACCTCACTCTGAGCGCGGAGGAGATCCCTCGCGGTCGCAGCGAATACAAATGTGCACCGCCCATTCGAGAGGGACGAAATAAGGTGAATTAAAATATGTTTATTTCTTTTATATACTTTATTTTATAATGATGAGTTTCCTTTTTTAATATTTATTTATAATTCTTTTTATCAAGCTACAATTAATAAATAAGAATAAATTCTTTTTTTTTATAATAGCTTGTAACAACAAAGGTATATCGTTCGATACTGCTTCTTTCACATGTTTAATATGCTATCTACCTTGCGATAATACCTAGCCCGCGATGTATGGTACGGTCTTTCTTTTTCTCAAAACTCTTCACGTGATTGGATGATGCTATCGCTATTGCTTACTCTTTCGTTTCTCAGAATAAGTTGTGGGATTGCTTATTGGATGATAAGCTGGATATGGTTGTATCTGATCATTCTCCTTGTACTCCAAACCTAAAATGCACTAATAATTTAGAAGCTTGGGGAGGAATTTCTTCTGTTCAGTTTGGTATGACTCACTTTTTTAACCTTTTGTAACAAACTTTCGAACTTCTTTATTTACATTTTTATTTATGATGAATAACAATAGCAATCAATCAATTAACATCGCTTGTAAATATATAAAATTGTGAACTATATTTGTCCATCTTAATAGGCAGGTATGCCACTGAAACATCCTACATGTACTTGCTGATAATTTCTTGATTGATTGATAATGGTACTGGTAATAATAGTCACTTCGCTCCGCCGATGGCCTTTGGAGAAGTATGGTGGATGCTTAAGGGTAGACCATCCGCTGTTTCCGAAGAAACCCACGCACAGTAGTGGGCGCCAAAAACATCTGTTTTGCAGCCAAACATCACTTCTGTAAGTTACCAACATCATTTCAGGTCTATCTCTATTCTGGACGGAGGCCAGTGCTCGAGGCCTGGACTTGAGGTCCATTTGCAAATATCTCTGCACGGGACCTGCCACGCTTTGCGGACTGCAGCACCGCAAAGGAGCTCTAAAGCCTGGCTGTGATGCTGATCTTATATTTTTTGACCCTGAAGCGACATTTGTTGTCACGGCTGACATTATCAGATATAAAAATAAGGTATATGCGCCTATTTATTTATTCCTTTTGTTCTATTTACCGTTCTAGCTATGAAATGACGAGTGCCTTAAAGACATTTGATATATAGCGTAATAAGAAATGTACAATATTATGAACTTTTGAAAAATAAGATCTATTAACACACTTTATTTTAAGGATGATCATAACTACCGAATCGGCATATTTAACTCTACAATATAAGTGACAAATTTCAATCGCTCATGGCGCCTGATTTAATCACGATGTGTCTAATTTACAATGCACCATACATTGCTATTTTGTTTTCAGTTAAGTCCTTACATCGGCAAGGAGTTGAAAGGTGTTGTGAAGAAAACATACGTCCGCGGACAGCTGGTGTACGCCAACGGCGAGCTAGTGGGAGAGCCGAAGGGGACTTTATTACTGTACAAATTTTAATTCTTTCAATGTAATAAAAAAATTGTTCATGAAAGCATATATCTCATTGCATTATTTACCGACAGTGCATCGTTACAAATGAGTAGGTACTGCCAGAAATTTTGCTCAACCAAACGCCCTTGTTTAGCTCAAATCAATATACTGTTGCTTAATGATCTTGAGTAGTGCACCAACTGAATCAGCTTAACTTACCTTGGGCGCCGAGTGATACTAGTATAGCTAGACATGCCAGTATGGAAGTGCTTATAATCAATCCAATGACATTGCAATCAACCAGTTTCATGGCCATATTATTACTTAATAATATATTATTACTTTGTAATAATATTATTTAATACAAACAATAGTAATAAAAATAATTAGACAAGTATTGTCGGTCTGCTTTGACGTTTCACGCTCTAGATCATGATCTAACTTTTTATGAACTACGAACACGTACCGAAAATTGGAATGCTCTTAGACAAATAATCGTAAGTTCTGGTAAGTTATTTTTCCATCCTTTTTAATGGTTCACTGCTGGACCGGGACTGGTAACTTATTAGCTTAAAATCTCTCGAATAGGTCTAACTAATAGGTATGTTATGACTTTGTAACATTTCGTAGCTCTATTATACGAGTACATAGCTCTATCCAAATACTGTTTTTGAGGCTAACGATAGTCAGACCGTTTTACGATAACTAATTATATTGCTAATTAAGCCTATAAAATTCAATACTGTTATAGAGATAACAACATCTGTGTTACATGTTACTCGTTATTATGCCTGCGGTATGAATGTTATTATTATACCTAGGTGCAAGTATCTCTATCCTAACCTTAGGAGGGTCATTTACTTGCACAACTCTCCTCATACATACATATGTACATACATACCTGCTCGCCAGTTTTGGACAATACGCTTGGCTTATTAGTTGCTTTCATGTGAATTTATGATATGGGTTAATCGATTTTTTAATATTGTTTATTGTTAATGAAATTGTAACAAATGAATTGTACAATACTAGACATTCTAAAAATAAAATATTTCAGTAAAACAACATGTTTTTATTTATGTAACATTAATGGATGGATGAAATATAATTCTTTTCCTTATTGTATTTCTGTTTAGTTTTCTTCAACTCTTTATAGTCACATTGCTGGATATGAGTATCATCTCATTATGAGAAAAATTAAAGCCATGTAGTATATTTTAGTTCTTCAAACGTGGCCAAGTAAAAATTCAATCAGTCGATTTCAAACACGAAGAACCTGATACATAACTGATAAAGTGTGTAGATTTTCTCACTATATTTTCCTTCGCCGTTACTGCTAGTGGTATTTAATTTTTAATTAATAGATCGCACGCAAAGCTAAGTCAAAGATACGTGCCAGGATTCGAAGCCGAAATCCCAGAGTGAGAGATTAAATTCCAAGCTATCGGTTTACTTTCCTTATTAATGCATGTAAGTAATGGATATATTTATTTATCCTATGTTATACAGTTTATAAATACCTAATAGCACATGATCAATGTAATTGTTGAGACGTAACGACGAAGACCGTAGAACATTTAGTTTCTTGTAACCCGCACCATGCTAGCGACGTCCAAACTTATGCGGCTCCTGTTTGTACTTGGAGGTCTATTGCTGTGTATTTGACATTTTATTTGAAATAAAATTTTGTCACAATAAGTAATATAGATAAATGTAATCCTAAAATCAAATCTTAGTTTCAGTGCCCGGGTTTTCGTGTCGTGGATTGGATTCTTCAATTAAACTGAGTAAATTGGAAAGACAATTATTTATTAGCCGTCGCATAGTGACCGATAAAGGTGAATTGGACGGAGGCGTGCTGGTCAATGGAAATGGCACCATTGAAGAGTTGCTCACGCGGAGCGCCGTCGCCGCGCTTCTCGCTGGAAATGGGATCGGGCTCAAGGTATCCTCTGATATTGTTCTAAGAACTACATTAATATTTAACGTCTTACTAAAATTACATTTTATGCTACTGGTGGTTTATAAGTTTTAGGATAATATATTATACCCTAATTTTTACAAATATACTCGCGCGTTTTTTCTTCTTTATGGTTATAAAAAACTGTTAATTACAACAATTATTTGTTGATGAAAATATAGTTAGTTTTCGAGAGAGAAACAAATTAGCTATCCTTTTATACAATTCTTAATTTACTTTTATACGATCTGCATCCTTTATCAGGTGATAGACGGGGGCTCCATACCGTTAATGCCCGGTGGGGTTGACTCGCATGTCCACGTCAATGAGCCCGGAAGAACTTCTTGGGAAGGGTATACGACGGCGACGCAAGCGGCAGCATGGGGTGGCTTCACAACTATAATTGACATGCCTTTGTATGTACAAAACATATGCTTACACTCATTTATTATCTACATTCATATACGATATTTGTCTACTTATAAAATTCCTCACCATTCAATATGTTTTTTTTTCTGTTGATATTTATTTTGGTAACAGGAACTCTATTCCACCGACAACATCAGTAGAAAATTTAAAGATCAAGTCGTCTCTGGCTAAGGAAGAGGTGTACGTTGACGTCGGGTTCTGGGGTGGAGTCATCCCCGGCAACGCAGTTAGTATCAATACAATGTCCTTACGTTGATCAAATATAGAGTGGCGTGAGAGACTTCGGTGTCGAAACGGGATTTTTTTGTAATAAAATAGGGCTACACTACACTACTGCACTACACTACACTACTACACTACACTACTACACTACTACACTACTACACTACTACACTATTACACTACAAGTTAAGATTTAGCACGCTTCCCTATAACGTGTGTATTATGGTAGAATGATTTTTTAAAAACCGAACGTCATGATCGGCTGAAAAAACTTTGATCTTTAACAAAGAATATTTTTCGTTATTTACCTTTTAGACGTACCACATAAGTATAAAACAGATAAACAAAATTATGCAAGCATAGAAATTAAATAAATAGTTACATCTGTTTTAAAGAAATTCGTTTTAAAATTATGTTTTTCGAATTTTCAATTAGGTACATAGGTTAATTATACCTAGCTATTACACCGTGGATAGCTCCAATTATTTTCTTTGATATTTTTACATACAATTACGATACATATATTGACTTTAATCCATTGGTAATTAATTGAGTACCTATTGTTTATATCATCTTTGCGTTTTCAGGGAGAGTTATTAGGTATGATAAAGGCTGGTGCAATTGGGTTTAAATGTTATCTCATTGATAGCGGGGTACCAGAATTTCCTAAAGTGGATTCTGATGATATACATAAAGCGTTTACCGTTCTTAATGGAACTCGAACTGTGTACGCCGTAAGTAATTAACTATTTTTTTTAATTTACTAATAGTTTCACCGATCAAATTAGCAGTATCATAACGAATATTCGTTTTTATATACAGACTTTGCAACAACGTTTTATTTTTGTGTGTTTCTAACTCTGTTGTGTGTCTTCTGTGTCACCCGAAATAAAGTATATTCTATTCAAAAAGTCACACGTGTAAACTCCAGTAAACACCTTAAAGATTTGGTATTACCCTACCAATGCTTATAAATTTGTCAATGATAGATCGAGCAATTATGGAACCTAGCGAATCTTGCTCTATCACAAGGCATGCGGCGCTATATCGACAATTTATGACAATTTTACGATTTAACATCGACCTTGCTAGGTACGTACCTAATCACTGTAAAAACAAATTCATAATAAAGCGGTCACGCCGATTTGTATTGATTTTCAGTTTCACGCTGAATTGCCAGTAGATAACGTAACAAATGCAGAATGTAATGGATGCGGTTGTCAAGGTCAGTATTACAATAAATAACAATGGTTGTTTCTCATTATCTACAATATTGTCTTCGTACATAAAGTAAATTGTACAATGGTATTGAATTACAAATCACTATGGTTTTTTTTTCTTTTAGATCCCCAATTATACGGAACATATCTTTCAACGCGGCCTGAAAAAATGGAACTGGATGCTGCGAGACTAATAGCCAGTTTCATTCCGAGATACGAGTGAGATAATATAATTTGAGATAATGATAACTTCTTATTCTCCAAAACATTTTTTGGTAACGCTTAAGTTCGTCGAAAGGGAAAATCAGTTGATAAACAGAGAAGAAAATAGATTTGAAAGGCATTATTGCTATTTTAATTAGTTTCACTCTTAGTAAAGTTGCTGCAACGTAGTTGAAACGCAAATCAATCGTTCAAACTAAAAAAAGATGATGAATTACGATCACAAGTAAAGGCTAGGCTGAGTCGCGGAAGTGTACTTTTTGTGTTCCCGTGAGTCAGCCGCATTCGCGAACGAAGGCACACCGTCAGGTTTCAGTGGGTAGTCTGGTCGCATTTGAACAGGAGTTCCACATACCCCCCCATCCATTTCTTACGTCGTAAAAACTAAAAAAAAGACGGTCACAAGTTTCGCATCTATGGTTGATCAATTAGAACTATTCTATTAGAGGAAGAAGACTATGTGTCGTCGCTGGCCAGCGACCCCTTTCGTTACATATAACAAGTAAATTACAGTGTTCACGTGCACGTGGTTCACGTTTCCTCGGAAGGCGTGATTCGTATCCTAGAACGAGCGCGGCAGCAGCGCCAGGCCGCCGGCAGCGCGCGCTGGCGGGCCGGCGTCACCGCTGAAACCTGCAACCACTACCTTACAATCAGCTCCGAACAGATACCTCCTGGACATACTGAATTTAAATGCTCCCCGCCAATAAGAAATAACACTAATAGGGTGCGTATCTTTAAAACACTACATCTGTTAGCGAACCGGAATTTGTGGTTTCGATTCCCACACACATTTATGTAATGTGGATGAAGAAACCAATCGGCCGTTGGTGTACGTCGCAGACGGTTTAAGCAAGTTTCCGCACAGTTGTAACATTAATCATTTATTTTCTAACTATTGTATAGTATGAAACTATAAATCACAGAAATTATAAATTACAAATACTATTCTGTTGGCCATTAATTAATTGCTGTCCATGACAGTAACAGAAATATTTACATATTTTTTCATTGTAATCTTTCCACCGCTGCAGCAAATTCTTTGGAAATATATTAAGGATAATAGAATTGATTTAATTGCCTCTGATCATTCTCCGACCGTTCCGAGGCTAAAGGAACCAAACTTCTTTAATGCTTGGGGTGGAATATCTTCTGTGCAATTTGGTAAGTCATCTCGATTTCATAAAACACGTCGTAAGAGTTTATAAACAGAAAGACAAATATTTAATTAACTTTGTGCTACCGTTTTCGTTATGTCGGCGTAACAAAGACAATGTTATCAATTTTGCACCGAACCTTCATATCTCATAGACGATATAATTTAATCGCAAATGAAAATACGAATGTACCTTCCAAATAGATATGTATAAATATAGAAAAGGTACCAAAATATTTGCTTGCAGTTTACTTATTGATGTGAAACATCTATTGGCGGGTGTAAACCGGATCGCTGGCGTGGCGACGCTCGCCGCGGCGACGGGTCTCGCCTCGTATATAACTATTACTGAAGTGACATGAAAAAGTTGTGGCAACTGGAAATTAATATCGAATTTTTGTATTGAATGTAAATAAATGTTTATTAAATAATGTCACCAT
>DWQT01001616.1:0-16212 GCA_018244895.1 Myscelus amystis hages
AATGCTACAATCAGTATTTCATGTAAATTTTCATTTTCATTGCTCATTTAATGGGAAATTTAAATAAACATAAATATTAATACTGTGTATTATCAATATCGCAAATATACCGTGAGTCAAATATTTACAGCCTTCACGTTTTTGTTTTCTATAGGTAGCATTGTGGTAGTGACAGAAATAATAGCAGAGATAAGATTTGGCAACAATGAGCGGCCGGCAATCTATTCAACACTCGGCACAATGCCGTATCGCCTTGGCGAGACTAACCGTTACACAGCCTTAACAAATATATAGGAGATTAATAATAATTAGTGCCCTGGTCACTTCATTCTCTATTTTAAAATAGCAAGGTATATCTTTCGATGATTGGGTCTTCAGATCTTTGCTGGTAGTTAAACCCACTTAGTAAAGTGTCAGTTGCAATGCTATTATTTACTTTATGTCAGAATTACTAGGGCTCTTTCGTACAGATATAACGATTGTTGCAAGCAAAATAAATCCAATCAAGCGATAAAAGCCGTCGACAACCATTAACGATTTTTAGTAACGGTGTTCCAATGTCTATCGGAAAATTAGGCAAAAGAGTTAACAGCAAATTGCATGTCACTATAGAAACAGATGACGCTGGATACAAATAAATGTATAATTAAATAAAATTAAACAGGTACATTTTAGAGATTATGCAAGATAATAAAAAGCCTTAAGTGTTTTGTAACATCCTCTGTTTTTAGTTGAGTAAGCTATTGCGGGTTATTTAATTAATTTCATTTGTGAATATGTGGTATCTGCTAGAAAAATATAAATGTTTGAGAAGTACGGACCATTTGCGTCAGACTAGAACTCGGCCGAATACTAACTATAATAAATAATGTTCCACAGCTAGAAGATTGAGTGGTGGGTCTTCATCTTACAATGACCGTACTTAAGTATTATTTAAAAATTATTCTCAAGACGTTCTGATATCTGCCCCACACATCGAGAGTGCAGAGCGTTACTTACTGTTGCAATCATTGTGTAACGCAGAAAGCGCATTCAAAAATTCTTTACATTAGTATGTTGGCTATCCGTAGAAAGCGAACACTGCCGGCTCATTTAATCCATTCGAGTGCCACATTCATTGAATAATGTATGTCAAGTTGTTGGAACGCAATAGGATTAAAAAATATGTATGGTATACTTACATTCAGCCACATTTATCTTTTCTCCCCAAGTATTGTAATGCTAGCAATATATTTATGACTTAAAATTGTTTCACGTTAATTAATCATATGCTAGTTAACATTTACATACATAATTAAACTGTTGTTACATTGTACAGACAAAATATTGTAATACATTGCTGTACAATGTATTACGGAGCCATTCAGTAACACTATGATGAATATGCATGTACATATAATGGTGCAATGGTATAGGACTAAAATAAATGTAATTCGATTTTGTTCTAGTAAATAGTTTTACTATTCATGCGTGCAATAATCATTAATGATTGCATTGCTTTTGTATTGGATGTGAAAAAATTAAATGCTTTAAGGAAGCTAATGATAATCAATACATTGTTATCGTTAATTTTCCTTCAATTTCTGATATCGTGAATTCGTAAAAAGTATCGCCCAACAAAGCGGTTTGTTTTAAATAAGGTCATGCATTAAATTCCTTATTTAAATGATAAGTTATTATACTCTTTTAATGTGGAGTTATGAAACTCGTTTCCCAAGCCCAACGGTGTACCTACATAAATGTTATAGTCTTACAAATTCCCATAAAAATGACCATTAAATGGGCGCTTCCTTCAATTCATGATTCTCGGCCTCAATATAGGAGTCAAGGCGAGTTTAAATGCACTTGCCATACCGTTTTAATGTCTATTGGGGCCTTGTCATTGTTTAGTCAGGTTTACATAATTGTCGACCTTACACGTGACGCTGTTTCGTACGATTTCCATTTTTTCATTGTAACGCCAGTAAAATAACCCGTGCTAATGAAGAACAGAAATAAAAAGAACGCAAATTCAAATGCAAGGCAATTTGTAGGCTAAGGTACTACATTGGTGGCTTAGAACACATTTTAAATAGTTTATTCGGTTATAGTTACGACTAAATTAAACTTTGAAATTAAACATCATTTATCTCCAAGAAGGCCGCAAACACAAGTAAAAACAAAAACAAAAAAGATATAAAAATAATAGTAACACTTACCAATGGGATACAAAAGTAACTACAGTGGGATACCAGTAACTACAAATAACTACCTACAGTTTGAAAATGACAGAAAATATTTATAAATGTTTTAAATCGTTGTTATAACATTTGCATAAATAGGAATACGATTTAATAATATTGCTAAAGACGGCTGTAAAATTAATCAAATGTTGTAAAGATACAGTAATATAAGTCATGAAACTCATGTAACATAATAAAATATATCGGATGAACATTTTCTCTACGCTTTATGGACACGATTATTAAGTTGTATGACTCAAAATGATTTGCTTCTACTAACAATAATGTTTTGATGCTTATCATATCAAGCAGGTTCTTTGATATTAGACTAGAGTGGTCCAAGTAAAGTACTTAATTCTCGGGGGTTAAGGTCGCTTCTTACTAGGTTGTATTCTGCATAAATTGAATTACAACAGACTGTCGTATTTACAAAAATCATGATGTTATGTATTATATACGTATAAGTGTGACCTTTCGTGCATAATAACGAGGACTCAATCTTCGCTCAAATATGCAGGTAATATATTATATATGAGCGTCTTTACATAAATACAATGACCCAAATATTACGTGGACAACAAGCCTATTTTTAAAAAAAGGCATAAAGCATGTTTTGTTCGTATGTTTTAAAACATTTTATTTTTCTAGTCAAAAACATTCAATTAAAAAGTTTTATCAATTTAAAATCAAAAGTTAGAGAAAAATCGAAAATGATTACGTATTAAAAAAAAAAATTCCAACCGCGCCAGTATTATAGCGGAAGACGGAAGTGGATAAGACCGGTTGTCCACACGCGTCGTGAGCCAGCTACGGGTATGTTAATGCGATCTGCCTTAGGGTCACCTCACACGGCCGGATTACGTGCACGCTTCATTAGGTTCCATATGAGTTTGTAGAGTGACACATCTGTCATCTCAAATTGACATAAGGCCAAAACTCTTTTTATTAGTGATTATAGGTTGCATTGGCAAGGATTATAATATTACAGTGTTAAGATATATTTTCTCAAATATTTCGAAATCAGCTGTTACTCGCGGCTTTGCCTGGGTGGCCACGAGAGTTTTATTTTTTTCCACATGTCATGATGTTATCGCGCTTGTGTACCGCTTATTTCATTAAAAGGTTTTTATTAATAATTTTTATAGTCAAAGTAGTCGTCGTCGTATAGGATAATATCAGAATTAAAATATTCAAATAAAAATCGATACCGTTATTTAGCGTGTCCATGATATACGCCGTAATAATATTAAGGGCTTTTAGATAGATTCCTACTTATTATTTTTTACAATAGCGAAGACAGTGTAATCTTCATCAAAATTGAATTTTAATTTATTGCAATTGTATAAATTTTATTCATGGTCTCACTCCATTTTAAGTTCAAGATCATTTCTCCTTAATGATCATAAATAATGAATGGCATAATTTACATAAATATTCCATCAATAATCGCGTTTGTTGCTACCCACAGATTTACAATTGTTTTGAATCATGTTTTTACCGTTTTGTATTCAGCGTATTTGTTTGTGGGAAAATCGGTTGCGTGCAGCGATCCTAAGTGCGACTATGTCTTACGCGTGTGACGTATAGTTAGTGAGAGACCATTCAAGGCATGTTACTGAGAAAAACCTAAACTTGTATATGTATAATTCGCATAAGCATTATGTAATTAAAATAACTGACCACTCTGTTTCCAACCGCATTCAGACTATTTTTATGTATTTACGATTTACGATTATTCATGAATATGATTGCTTATTTATTAATAATACTGTTAATACGAAGATAAATCTTATCGAACTATCAGTTAAACAGTTTTGTGACATTGAGCTTTCTCGCGAGATTGTTTCCGGTTGAAACAAATGATTGCTTATTAAGCTTATATTTTTAATTAATATTTATATAATACAATGTAATTTGGTAATTAAATTGACTTCTCATGCTATTAACGTTTTGTATTTATCTGCTATAAGTAGTTTATAGGTTTTATGGCGCATATATATATGTTTAATTAATTACGAAAGTCAGCGTGTTAATACGACTGTGATTTAAAAAGACGTAAATAAAGATTGTTGGCTTATTTATGTACAGGTAAAATAAATTGGAAATAATACAAATTATCCATATTTAAATATGAGCGGGGTAACAGTTTATAAAGTTTTTTTTAGTAATTATCAATAAAAGGTAATCTTTTTTCAAAGCTGTTTACTTCGCTCTTGAGCACAGACATGCTGTTCTAATTAGAAGGTTTCTTTTATTTCTTTTCATTGAAAATATTAAAACGATTTCAATAATCAAAATTTTCAAGTTACGATCTCTCATTAGACACGACTCATTACTTGGAGTGTAAAAACGATAACGCCATTTTTTTACAAACTGAGGGTCACAGCTCGACCTTCCAGCGCTTTCAATACTTACAGTTGATTTGATAATCGTTCGTAACGAGATTAACGAGAACAAATTGCTTCGTAACACATCTTACGGTAACGCCTAACAAGCTGTAGGCGCGCCGGTGTAAATGACGTGGTTGCGTGTGTGTTACACACATATCATAAAAATGCTAAGCAATGAATACAAAACTAGGTTATATTTCCATTTTTTTATAACGTGCTCTCTATTAATGTGACACCGACTAAATCGTTATTTATGACGTTACACATAATTGCTGTTTCTTATATAAAAGGAGTGTGTCGCTGACTGCATCACTCAACTGAACCTTTCTCGTCCCGTAAATGATTTTTTGCTCATCATGGTGATATACTAGATTTAGAATTTTTGAAAATGGAATTTTTAATTTTTGAAATTTTGTTTTTGCACTTGCGCTTTAGTTTGAATTTAGACTAGTAGGATTGCACCCTTCCAATCACTCTGGTTTGCCTTCAAGTTATTTTGTTGCTGTTGCATAACAGAATGAGCATGTGTTAGATTAGATTAATTACTAATAGGCTCTGTTACTGAAGGATTTGTTATATCCTCTAATTCATAATACATATGTTCAATTGATTTATTATTTAATTGATTAATAGGCTAATACGCTTTGAACCTCTTTAGGCATTCAAGTATTGTGTTATTAAAAAGATTCCCACGGATATAGGTGATTTTCACGCATATTTCTGTTACGAATGTCTTGAACACAAAGCCATTGTACTTGGGTAATAACCTTGGATATGTAGGCGACAAAATGTACTTGCAATTCGCGACGCGATCTTGACGGTGTGTTAATAAGGACTCTTGTTACTATGTAATGCATGTTGTATTTTTTATCATAATGTATAGTATTATATACTCGTATTATAAGTGTTCTTGAGAATCTGAAGATGTCATTCGTATATGAGGTATAGTCATCGTTGTTTTTATCTTTATATTTTTATTTACAGTTTTTGTCACGATTTGTCATTTTTACTGATCGAGGCAAATGTTTATAATTATTTTGTGAAAGTAACATGTATTATAGTTGTCGTGTGAAATATTATCGCATGATAATAAATTAAGGACAACTGTATCCAACGTAGTTGACTAGTAACGTCTCGATATCATTAGAATCGAGTCGATTCGCTCGAATGACGACAAGTGACTTATGCTAATCGGATTGCAACTAAATATCACTATTAAATACTTGTTTACTCGTTTACCTACATTGTCAGGTCGGTCGAACTTCGGAAATACGCTTTGTAGGTAAACGCTTTCTCACAACTTGCAAAACAGGATTTTACTTTTAAAATGGTATCGTAATTCAGTCTTAGATTAAAACGCTTTCAAATGCGTTGAGTTTGTCGATATTTGGATAGTGTAGAAAGCAGGATAGTCACCAGAACGTGAAATATTAGAATCCAATAGGTCTATTGTGTATAATGGCTTGTGTATCCAAAATGGAGGAAATTAAAATAATATTTACATTAATTTTAAATAAATAACATTTTGCAGTAACAACGCACTGCATCAAAATGCAAGTTTCGTGTTGTAAGTGGTCATGTTTCGGTTGCCGGTTGCCGGTTATCAGCAGCGTCCGCTGGGAGACCCTGTAGAATATATTTTCTTGCGCATTAAAGATCTTGATAAGCCTCTGGTGCTGATTGCTTAAAGATGTTTATCAGCGGAAGTCTTGCTCCGAAGCCTTTAATTGGGTTTCATTTTAAGTAAGTCAATTGTTAAAGGTTAGCCAATCCCTTCCTTTTTTCAGTGAAATATACAATTATGTTCACGTGATTTATAAGATCTCGTAATAACTGCTGAAGTCCCAGTGTAACCAAGTGTCGTGAAATCGTTCGTGATAATTTTCGTATTGTTGAAACCGTACGGAATATTAAGTATCTACCTTTGAGTGATATGTGGTGTGCAATGATATACCTGAAAAAAAAACCTGTTTCTATCAAGTGAAAAAAGTTACAAATAGTTATACCATGACCATGAAGGGCGTGAAAAGCGTGGTCATTAGGACGTTCAAATTCTTGATTTAGATTGTGGAAATCCTATAATGCAGAGCAAGGCCGAAGCGATTTTCCTCTATCACCAATAGTAGGAAATTAATGTTCGAAACATAGTCCTTGGTAACGGCTATTGATCATGTGTGGTCTGCCTGAATACCTACCACTTAAAATTATACTACGTTTTGATTGAATATTCAATTAAAATATTCATAAAGTACAAATATTCTCGAGGAGGCTTCTAATCGGAAGTATTGGACCATGACTGCTGATTCTTGTTAATATGCAACGCTGTGCAATGCTCCTCGGAAAATTTAACTATGCAAATATTATTGAGGTGTGTACGTAAAATACAGCTTAGCATAATATAGTACACTTTGCAGCGGTTAAAGTACAAAGTAGTTATTATACTGCTAGTTAAGGAGAATTAGCCCATTTGAAGTTTTGCTTCGGTTAATGATTGCTGCCGGTCGATATAGTTAGTTTCCAAAATCAGGACAGTCTGGAGTAGTTTTCGCGCCAAAAGATGGTTGCCTAAGAATATTTGTGACCAAAATTTATTATGTAGCAAGGTTTGTTCTTCGAGAGGCTTTCAACAAGGCGTGACGACTGTTAATAAAAACTGGAAACAGTTACTGTGCCATCCGAGGAATGAAAACGTACAAGATAATTTGTCACAAGTGGTTACCCATCTAGGAATTGTTACATACTCTTTTGTATACCGTTGGTTACATGAAACTTCCTCGGTTTTAAGATTTACCTACGGACTAATTACAAGGACTAGAGGTGTCAGCGGCGTAAATTATAAGGATTCTCATTCAATTTTATCGAATTCTCAACGTCACAATTGAAAGGTTTCAAAAGGTATATTATAATAAATTACAAAAGGCAATGTTTGGATACCTGTCCTGTAATTGTTTTGGGAAATCTGTCAAAAATTTCTACTATATTATATTGCTATGTAAACTCCAGTTATCTTTCCATCAAACGTCCTCCACTTTGATGTCGGAATGACCTTTATTTCGTAATCTAGTTTCTGTTAAATAGCTAATATTTATTGCATTAGTACAATCGTGTCTAGTTTATGAACAATTTACATATTATACAACGCGTATAAACATCTTGCTATGTAAGCGTAAGCGTTAGATGCTAAAGTATGGCTTAACGTAAGTGTGGTTTGCTTAAGGACAATAATGATTTGTAATGAATAGCGTAAGCTCGCAGAGAACCGTCTTTTTGGGTAGATTATTTCAAATAGTCCCAACGGGTTTAGTGGATGTTTGGATAAAAATCCCTTCGAGCCTCACGTGATTAATGGACGACCCCTTATAAAAAATATATATGACAGTCTCAAGGGACACCAGGGTGGAACGAAGTTCCTTTCGATTAGTGAAGGAATTGTAATAAATTAAACTAATTCTAGCAAAAAGTGTCGTGACAACTTTTCGTCTGAATTTTTTCCGTCTAGCCTCCTGCACAACGCGCGATAAGAAACTTCGTTCCAATAATGTAGGAGACGAAAGTATCGTAGTTTGAAGTTGTTTAAAAATGTTCAACGCATGGGCGTTGTCTGCGCTCACACACATGATATGACTGGAGAAATGTGCGTGACTGGCTCGGAACGTCAGGACTGGTTAGGTCAGGTGTCACTACGTCATAGGCTGGTCTTCACTCTTAAAACGTATACGTTTGCCGGTTTTTGATGTACGGACTTGCCTTTTCATACGAATGTTATGAAATTTCTATTTGTGATATTCGTTTGTCAACATGTATTTTGAATTAGCTGATAAAGCTACCTGATATATGTAAGTTAGAAGTTAATTGTTGTTGTATGGAGCGTATCAGTGTTTTCATTGGTTTAGACAATTTCGATTCACAATAATCTATAGCTGTATAGTATCTTGCCTTCTAATAGAAAGGAACTTTTGCTTTAATCATCTCACCATTTAATATGCATATCAATAACATTACCGATGTGACAAAAATGTCGTTATCATGTTACATTTATTACAAATTAAAATTATCATTAAAATAAGACACAATTTTCTATTACCTAAAGTTTTAGTAAATATACGAAATAGTATATGTGTATATAACGGCCATAATTGATATAATTATAGCGTGTCAGATACAATTGAAGGGACGTTATTTTCTTTGCAATGATACGGTATTAATAAGGTATTATTGTAATGAGCCGTGTTTCTGTTTCGTTTTCCTGAGCACGTAAACTGTTCGTTCGTCCTTGCAAGGATGTGGAACATGTTGCTTAAGATTTTGAACGATAAATAATTAAGTAATAGGACCTTGTCCTATAAGTAACCGGTGATTCATAAGCGCAACCTTAGAAATATTTGAGAAATCTGAAAAATTGTCTGATACGTTTTCTATTTTCTAATCGTTTGATATTTTATTAAGATACAATTCGTGCACTAAATCGTGATTGACTTGTAATTTGTTTTAACATGGACTTCATAAGTTACTTAACGGTTCATTTCTCTTAACGTCAGAGCATGCAAATACTAAAATGAGACTAAAAGAAAAATAACGAATTAAACCTTACAATTAATAGCTGTCTTGAAAAGTTCAAATCATGCTTTTTTCGTAGACATTCCTACATTTTTATCAGCAAGACATCAAAAATGCACTGTAACATTACCTGTGTCAACTCTTCTAATGATACGCTGGGGACGAGCCACTTCTTATAAAGAGGTTTAAGGCCGTCGTCAGCCTCATTGGCTAAATGATACTGGACAGACTTAGGAAGGAAATACTATGGAGAATACATGTATCATGTGTAGGTTTGTATACTATATTTGCCTTTCCCGTTATGGTAAGCGTAATTTAATCTTAAAATCAATAATATTGTAGCAGTATATACAATATAGTATATACAACCTTGACAGAGGTATTATTCCAGATGTCATAAATAAAGTAATCTTCCAAATAAAACATAACAAATAAAATGAGTTTAATGTCTGTCGTGGTGAATTAATTGCTCTTTCATATTTTTATCGGTATTCCGTGTGAAATGTGTTCGTGACAATCGATTTATGAGTTTTAGTTTATATCTAACGGTATTTAATAGTCGTCACGCCTTTTACTTCAAGGACACAAGAAATAGGTACTGTATTTCATCCAAATTATTATTACATTCGATAGATTGGATTTAAAGTTCAAGTTCAAAGAAAATTCAATGTAACTTTCTAAGAGGTTGTATTTTTTTGAAAGAAAATGCTGTTAGAAATTAGGTTCATTCCACTATCGTAACCGTATCGTTTTCTAGATTTTTATAAAATATTAAATGAATAAGTTTATTTCATTAACATATTTTTACACGATGTAGATAAAGTATTTGTATACATTTTTACATAAAGCGCAATTGAATTTGAGCGTTATGTACTTAGTTACATATAATTTGAGTGCGTAGGTATAAATGTAAATATTTGTTTCAGCTGCGAAGAATTTACGACATGAATAAAATTATTTCATATTACTTGATTTAATAGACCTACGGGTAGTTAAACTTAGGCGTTCATATATCAAGCGCATACTCGTAGTAGTCGACCTGTCGTACGGTAATTGATGATTCTTGGTTTAACTTATGATCGATTTTGATACATTACGCAGCAAAATGACGATATTTAGCCGTCTCGGTATCATTATACACATGAGCAATTCTTTAATTCAAGTCATTCAAGCGATAATATACTTAAGATAGAAAAAATCGATATTGGTAAATCTCAGGATAAATCTCTCCGTAAAAGTGTATGTAATTAAAACACAGATTGGTGAATATCAGTTGAATATGCCGCGGTGTTCCCGCCCACACAGAAACAGAAACTATGGTGAATTGAAGTTTTAATGCAGTCTAGGAAGTTTAGCAAGCTAAGTGTAGTATTGATGAAACTTCGCTTGCGTTAGGTGCCGCGACATGCAAGGCTGTCAACGTGCTTAAATACACATTTGAATATTTCAATGTAAATTACATTTTCTTAAGGGAACTATATGACAAAATCGCGTGGCGTTACGCATACAACGATATCAATACCACGTATACAGTTTTTTCTGATTTGTAATAATAACGTAATTTTTTAAATTAGTTTTACAGAATAAATATTATGGTAACACCTATTTCTAGAATATTTAACATTCTATAGCATTATTTTATTCAACCGTTTTCTGTTAATATACCTATTTTTGCGGCAGCTTCGCACACGCCTATTAGAAGTAAATTGATAATAATAGGTTCTCAATCTAGACTATAGTGACCAGATAAATGGTAAAGCGTTTACATACTAAGATAATATTTTTTTATTACACCCAGGCACGCGACAGACAAATACGTAAATGTCTGTTTTTTGGGTAGGAATAGAACTCATGACCTTCGGTTTAACAGTCAGGGTCACTGACCTTTGAAGTAACGGGATTGTCAATATATTTAGCAAAAATGTTAATTGTTTAATTACGTTTGACAACCCTAAAGATATCTGTAGCACTTTCAGACCGGTTCGCTTCTCAATTGATCATATTTGTTGCGATTAAGTAAAAGCAAGGCAAACTTAAGTGTTACAGAAATATGACGACTGAGTTAGTTATAATTAAGGAATTAGTAATTACAAAAATTGACTGAGTTTGTAATTAAAGAAAGAACAGAGTCAAAAGAGTTATACATATATAATAAGCAATTGGTGAGGCCAGATATATAGTACATGAAAACTGTAAATAGGTTTAGCGCATTATTCAACCAACAGTTTCTAAAAGGGCCGGGTCGCCTAACTTTTATAATTACACATTGCAATATATAAGTATAAAGTGTTTAAGCTTTTATCAGGTGTCACCGTAATAACTCGTTGTAGATATCAATTAAAATTCAATTTTATTTTAGTATTAGGTAGATTAATGCTGTTGCAACGGCTCTTAACGGTTATCGTGTGAAATTGCGAAGTGGATAAACGCATAGCGCAATCGCAGGTCGGCGGACCTGATCGGATATTTAGTCTGTTAACGTCACATGAATAACACCGGAAAGTGTATCACTGTTCGCAATTAAAATCGAATGCCCAGGCGTCTGCGCAAATTGTTCACAACATTTCCAAACAAATTAATGTTCTGTTTTCGCGCGTGTAGGTATTGCTTTGCAGGTTTTATGCCGATTTAGCAATTCCGTTATCGTTGTTTTAGAAGTGGAAAAACTGTTCGTGTTAGAGGACAATATCAAGGTAGGGCGAAGTGGAGGAAAGAATTAGGAAAGCTGACCATCTTATGTGAATTCCATGTAGCATTAAATAGGTGGCTTGAGAATGAAATTGTATTATCTGAGTTTTTTATTTCAACGATATCGATAATACCTAAAAAATGTAAATTAAATATCATTGCGTGTTCGATAATACTTGTGTGAATTCTGATTTATAATTAGAATTAATAAGCTCAATTTTTTTAATGTATTATATTTTTTTAAGAAACGTTATCTTATCTTACTCAATATCCGATTGATAAGTGTATTGATCCAAATTCTCCGGATATAACATAATCAAAGTTGTTTTATGTATGCAAATCGAGCACGTGTGATTAATCAGGCAGGTTCACAAGCGGCCCGCCTTCGGCCAGCCTCGGCTGAGGTCACATATCAAGTTCAGACACCGGTCCGAGGCAGTATGTGAACTCGTTGTGACGTAATAAACGCACCTAAATACGAATGAAAGCACATACGTTTAGGTTTCTTGGGAGTATTTTGTAGGGTTTCATGGGACATAGAGATACGGATAACTTCTTTATTTTGGATATTATTTGCACTACATATTTAGTTTTCCTTGTACCTATTGTTTTTTAAAACATGTGAAGCGTGCCACTGCGAGTTGGATTGCGTCGTAGATATTGGCATTAAACCTTCTTAGTATACTACACATAGCCCCGATGGTGTAGTGGCACACGACTAGATACATGAGCCCGATTGTTATTACGAGGTTTGTGGGTTCGATTAATTTGTTGATTTCGTTAGATTTATCGACTAAAAGTGACAATTTGTTTAACATGGTGTTAAAATTACAGCACGATAGAATAAGGAAGTATCGAGTGTATAATTGTGTGTATTTATTGATTTGAAAGTAGCCTACATTCAATAAGGTCACGGAAGACATAAGACTGCGGTTAGTCCGAAATGTACGCGTAATAGGGCTGTCGTATTTTTAAAATTAATTACACATATTAAGTGGTTTTTGTTCACATTGCCACAATAAAACTATATCACATAAAATGAAATATTTTACACAAAGCGACGTTACGTCACAGCTATGAATAATGTTAAACCCGTTTCAATACAGACAATTATAGAAGATTTTTAAGCTAAAGTTTTTGTCATAATTAAAAATTGAGAGACGTCATAGATAATCAGTTGTACAAATGAAATTTATCGTAGTATTTAAAAATACTATGTTTTATGGTTAGGATGTAATACAATTGATTGATTATACTGTGCTTTCGACAACCCTATGCATCGAACAGAGAAACTTATTTGACTGCCGCATTTGTAGTTCTGTTTTAATTTTTTTATTCTGTGCCCAATGTTATTTATAAACAAAACTGACAATTTATATTTAAACACATTTTTCCTGCTATATTCCAATCCATGTACAAACATATAATTAAAATCCATGTAATTACAACTTAATAAATAACTATCAAAATAAGTATGTAGGTATAATACAAAACATGGTTAATAATCTTAAGTAACTTATTTGATTTTCATTACCATATTCGTATTTAATTGACGTTGTTAAAATTGTACAAGTACATGTTATTTATTAATTATAGTTATTTATTCAAGTAGGTTTGGTTTTTCTATAATTTTAATAACGATTATTCTGTGAATAAATTTATGAGTCAAATTATTTAAACTTTCCGAGCTGTCTATAAATCTAGTTGGTTCCCTATCCTTTTGTTAACTCTCGAAACATTAAATTATTGTATTTATATACTCATACATTAAATTATTATATTGTATTTAATATCTAATAGTGTAATCGTATTATATTCATGTGTATCTAAATAATATCTATGTATATAAGGTTTATTAGCCTGCCACGCGCTCTCACCTTCATCCAGGGCTGACTGGCAGAGAATGCATCAGGCATTATGTTTCTCCTTGTATCTAAAATTTTGTTAGGTACTACATTATAAATAAATAAATGTTATTTTCCATCTTTCCAGGCTTTAGTTCTGTGCGGGTGCGTCGCGCTCTCGGTCGCGCAGTACGATCACTTCGGTGTCGATTTCTCGGGCGGATATCTCGCCACCAGTTTCGGGGCGCCGCGCTACAGCGGCCTTTCCGCCGCCGCTGCCAGGGACCCGAGAGCCAACACAGGTAACACTACATCAAAACACGTGAAACAGATAAATATAACGGTGGTAGAACCGTCTGTGGTTCGACTCCGGCGCCACCACCGCCACACCTATTTCTGCCTTATAACAGCAGTGTCAAGCGCTGCTGTGTTCTGGTCTGAAGGGTGTGGTAAGGGAGACATACTTTTTCGAGGCATTCCAGCTTAATCCTCATCCTTAACTATGGGAACTCTGTTAAGGTGGTTCCCTAAACTTTTCAGTTTAGGCTAATTTTAAAAGGTCTTATGTACATATAGGTGATATCATTTATACTTTATACTGTTTGGTTACGAAAGGTCATAATTGTTTTAGACCTCAAACGGCGTGAAGGAGAGCGAGGAGCTGGACGACGAGGCCGGCGAGCCCGGCGAGGTGGACGACACCACCACGGCCCGCAGCGCCGCGCCCTCGCCCACCCCCGCGCCCTCCGCCGCGCCCTCCGCGCACGACCTCACCACCCGCGCCGCCTTCACCCAGGACACCACCACCACTACTGTAAATAACATTATTTGAAGTTACACTTCTTAAGGCGCGTTACGAAAAAATGATGACAGTGAAATTTTAAGATTCGTCATTTTTTAATGTAACAGTGTGAAGTTGCAGCGGTTACCGTCTCGAAACATCAGTTAGAAGTTAGTTGCTAATCAGTGCGAATAAATAAAACATATGCAAACATATGCGTTCATATGCATTTAATCGTATTTATGGCTGTGATAGATATTTATTTTTTAACTTTTTTGCTGGTCCACTACTGGACCGGGCCTACTTTCATAGTGAGAGGGATTTAGGCCATAGTCTATCACGCTCGCCAAGCCAAGCAGGTAGGTATCGGTAATAGATAAGTACGTAGTAGATATATGACCCTACTACTAGTAGGATCAATAGGTAAGTAGACTAGCCAATGTTTAAACTGAATTCCAAATAGTTAAATGTTAAAATGAAAAAGCTTTCCCAGGCGTAATTTAAATTTCGAATATAGAACATCGCATAATAAGACTTATGTTTGAGTTCGTTTGAATAAATGAATTTATTTACGATGTTGAAGGAAATGACGACGTTCATGACCACTGACGCCCCCGAGGTCGACACCGAGAGCGGCGACGCCGGCGAGACGTCCAGCCGGCGGCCCACCAGCGAGGTACTTTTACACCTTAAATACATTCCCGGACGCACGGGAATGTTACACATAAATTCCTATTTTATTCCCGGTGCAACGTCTTCATTCCAAAGAGACCCGATTTATTCTAGAATACTTTTAAAAAAGATACGTATTTTACGATTTTTTCACAACTACATTTTGAATGTTTACATAGCTTTTAATATCTTAGTACTTAAACGATTACTTCCAATAAGGTATAAGTATTTATGAAGTTTTTGGAACGAATTTCCTTATCACGCCTTGCGAAGGAGGGTAAACGGAAAAAAATCAGACTTAAAATTCAGACGGAAGTTGTCCGTCACACTAGTGTTGCCAATTAAAAGAAATCAAATTTTATAACGATTTCTTCAGTAATTAATCGAAAGGAACTTCGTTCCATCCGGATTACCCTTGACACCTCTCTTGTGTTTTTGAATTTAAGATTCGCAACACTGATTTTGGATAAGACATAACTGTTTACTTATTGGCTTTTCTCAATGGAATTCGTATCTATGATCTTTGTAATATGAAACAATGTTGGTACACGAGGCGGATATTAAGTGAAAGCGTAGTTTTGGGTGAACCAGACCGAGGGCGAAGGCCTGCGCGCGGCGCTGGAGCAGGCCGAGGAGCGCGCGCCCCCGCCGCCCGCGCACGCCCTCAAGCACGAACTGCAGCACTCGCAGCCTGTAAGTACACACTTCAATTTGAAGTTAAATCTATACATTTAATTATATTAAAATGAAAGCTGTAAGTAAATTGCGAGCAGTGATCGCCTAGTGGTTTGAAATTCAGCCTCTCACTCCGGACGGTTCTTACTAGGACTTGGAATTTGCGATTTAGTTTTCCTTGGAATCCGGCTCCAGCGTGCTTTTTAAACTAACACTATTGTATGTAGAAATATAACGTGTACCATATATAGTTAGGTTACACTCTGATATTCAGTTTAAGATATAGAGATGTGTGCACAGGGCTACACCGTCCGCGGCGCGGGCTCCGGCGGCGCGGGCTCGGGCGCGCTGTACCCCGCGCTGTGCGTGGGCGGCGCCGCGCT
>DWQT01001617.1:0-16212 GCA_018244895.1 Myscelus amystis hages
CTCGTGTTCACACAGAGACATTCGATGTGTACACTGAGTGTACGGTGTATAGTGTCGTAGTCTGAACCGCCCTTAACCGAGTTTGTTTGTATTTGAAGCGAGAACGACTCTGACGCTGTTTTAGATCGCAAACGATTTGCAGTGTTGAGCAACCGGGAAGTAATAAATGCCCATATTAAAAGAGTTGAAACGCATTGACTGCAGCTTTTCTTAAAAAGTTTATGTCTCTGGTTATTTTTTCGTATTAACCACGAATACCAAGGGCCGATTGCTCCATTAGTTAAGACCCTGATTACTGAGCTAGAAGTCGTGGGTTCGATACTAATCCAGCCCCAATATTTGTGTTCTAAGTACGGGCATTTCCTTCTTGTCTGACTAAGATTATATATACATAAATCTCTATTTAGAATTACATATATACATGCGGACCATCAACTGTCCGGATAGCAGAGCGCAGGCTTTGTCTTATTTGGGTTGTAACGGCCATCTGTAAACTTGGGCCAAGGTATATTTATTTCTAAGAATTATTAATAGCCTATTCTTATTTATTAAGCTATCGACATAGCGTTAAAATTCTCGCGATAGCTGATAAAATCCAGCTATAAACTGTCACAGCGTTCACAGCGCACCGTCGCCGCCGGCCCGCGTTCCCTTGATAACTCTATCTCGCATCTTAACGAAGCATTTAATTTGATTAGCACTAACTACCCGACCCATGATTGATCACTACCCGATTGATACATCTACTGTACGCTGCCGAGATGCAAAGTTAAGATCGATCTACACTCTACTAACACTGGCAATTTTAAATGTGGATGTCGTAATAGTAGAGGTATTGTTGAGACTTCTTGTGAGTCGCTTGAAGATATCATGTATGCATTTGCAATGAACATCTGTCTATACTTCAATCGCATAGCAATGCTTATGTAGTAGTATGAATGCAGTTTACAAATGAGCGTATGAACCGTATATACAGAACTATAAACAATACCTACATATATTAATCTGTGAACAATTTATAAAACTAAAATTCCATTGTTATTGTAAAAGCAATTGAATTATTGTCTCTCCTTTGCGCCACCCGTCAGCCATATATCAAGCCATATGGCTTAACAGAACACCGGCGTGAATAAATATTAGCCTACATAACACCACAGCCTTACCGATTAGACCCGGAGCGTTTGATAAATAATTTATCGCTACATTCCGAACGCGTTTAATTACCAAAAACCCATAATTATAGATAACGATCAAGGAATTGCCGAACCGACACCGCGCATTATTCAATACTCTCCTGAACTTGAATCGAATTCCCTAAGGCGTGATAACAATCTTATATCCTTGTTACTTTCTTACCAAACATGTTATACATGAAATAGTCACATGTCACGGCCCGTCCCCCGAGGCGGTGCCCGCACAATTTAACACGACCAACTTATTGATTCGGTCGCCGTTAACGATATTACACTATTTACGGTCTTGTGCATAAGATTAATAACACAATAAGATACTTGTCGCTGCCGAAATATTAAATTTGTTTATGTTGTTTCAATATCGCGTATTTAATGCAATCGAAATTGCCATTGTCGATGGATTTTGATTTCTATTTTCAATGTAATAACGTTTAGGGCGCGTTCGATAGGTTTAGTGGATACTGGTAGTGTTTGAACTACTAAATCAAATAGTAGTCAATTAAGATAAAGCTCAGAGACCGACAGCTTCGGACAATACGGCATATGACTAATCCGCCGTTTTGTTTGCTTAAGTGAATTACAACCGGGTCACTGTAAGTGGAATAGTTATTTATAAAAAGTATCGTTTAAAAATTATCGTTGATGCAATGCTATTTTTGTGTAACCTTATAAATTCAAAGATTCCATTCTCATACCGATAGATAGGTTGGATATAATATGTATATCAAATATAATACTTTAAATTCTTTGTTATATTTATTTTGAATTCTTCAGATACGTTTTTATTTTTATTTTATGCAATTAATAGATATTGCAGATATGCTTCATGGTAGCAAGTATGAAAATATACTTTTTACATTTTGATAATCTCGTGGTTATTCCACGTCATACGTCTAATCATGCCCAAACTTACCTCCCAACCATCTTTCATATACCGCCCCTCAGACCTGAGGGTGTAGTCGACACTAAATCACATCACATGGTTCTAAAGTCAAGATTTTACCACATAGGTACTATTCATAAGGTTAACACATGAGTAATGATAAAATAATTTTCAAAATACACGTTGAAGAACTTATCCATTGCAACACTTAAGTAGGGCCATGGGGTTTTATACATACATTTGAAGGTAACATGTCTGTCTGTTGATAAGTATTATTAAGTAACGAAGTTGCTTATTGTATATATAAAAAGTGGCGATTTACACACAACAAAAGCCATTTCAATTTGTCAAAACAATCAAAATATCATATCAACGTCCGCGTATCAAGCGTATCAGTATTTTAATTTTGATATAATTAATCGCCACCATTAAGACTTATTGAGAGTAATCTCTGCATTACATCTAATTGATAGAGCAATTAAACGTACTGAGAAATAGATGCCATTAATTTTAAATCCTGTTTGGCGAACAGTCGTATCTGTGATAATGATTATGCGTGCGTTTGAGTTTAATTATAATCACAATCGCTATTGTGTAACCGAATGCTAAATCAAATTTTGCTATTGTTTATTTTGTAATTGTTACTATGGATAATTGAAGGGGCAAACATTTCAAAGCATGTCGTTATTGGATCAATTATATTAATACAAATACCTGCCACACACTGTAATATGAATTCATATATGTATGTATAAAAGTATTTTTTAATTGGATTTCTTTTAATACTTTTGTGAAATTAATGCTAAATTTAATGTAAGCGCTTTGTCTGGAGAATAAGATATGTTAGAAATTCTGTGCAGGGTTCCTAGGTGCTACACTTTACTTCCGTAAAAGAGTTTCAAACCGTTCGAAACTTAAACAGATACTTTTACTCTTAATTAGGTATATTCAGATTTTACATTTTTGCCAAACACGTTTAGACATTAAAGTAGGCCTTTTGGAACCTAACTTCGGTCTTCGTGTGACTATAACAGATCTGCAGACTGTTCAAATTATGCACCATCCATTTAGCCATCCCTTTTTAAACGGTGTTGTAGTCCGCTGTGAGGCGTACATTGGAGTCACCAAACGATTTTGCATTCGATTCTTTTTTTAATTCTATTTGAATTTGGAATGTCATTTGACGTAGCTACTGCGGTGCGTTGTTTGTGCCTAAAGCACATTGACATAGCTTGGTTCCCAAGTAAATTTTCAGGTACAAGAGAATTATTTTTCAATTAGCAACTATAGATCAAAAGTAGGTAGGTATATTCAGGGTTCTGGGATTAGAACGGTTCACATAGTTTTCGAATAGCTTTTAAATAATAATAAACAAGTGATTTGAACATTTCTTTAAATGGCCGCGGCTATATGTTACTTGTTGCTGTCATAACACAAAAGTTATGCCTTGTATTAAATCTCGTTGTTTTAGGTCGCTCGCGTATTTACGACACAACAACGTATTTACGACGTTTTGCGACTTGTCTGTATAAAGTAAATTGTGATTGTAATTGGAACGAATTCCATAGCTGTGATTGATGTTCATATCATAAACATTGCCGTTTTGCATAAAATTGGTAGGCGTTTAGTGTTAACTAACAGCGTGCCTATATCGGAGCTGAACTAACACACTATATTATGATACACTAAGTTTAGTTTGAAATTAAGTCAAGTCAAATTCTTGAGGGTTGTGGCTTCGACGGTTGAGGGTTATGTACAAGCTACATCTTTAGTAAAAATAACATACTAACACTAATATCCTTATCGAATAATATCGGAAATACATGCGCAGAGCCGTAACTAAACGTAAAGCTGCATTAAAGCTTGCAACGACGTACAATTCAATCGGTCATTAGGCGCCTAAATAGGTCTAAATGCGTAGCCTCTAAATCCGAAGTACATTGTTGTAGCGCGTGCCTCTGTCGGCCTACCGTGTATACATTGTTTCATTAAGCACTGATAGCGAGGTATAAAATTAATACAGACGTTAGGCCTGCCGCCTTTCTCTCTATGACCCCTTACCTTGACTCGCCGCGCCCTGCGGCTTGCATACCGTAGCACACGTCACTGCGCTCAATAAACATAGTATATCCCAAACAGAATTATGTATAATTACATGTTTACGTGTTCCATTGTATCCGACAAAATCGACAGCCTATCTAAGTTTTCCTTCTCTTTATCGTTCTTATTATAAGTATATGAGTGAGACCGTTTTTTATGGAAACAGCTGATCTTCTGAAGCTCCAAAACCAATAATAGTTTCCATACGTATGTACACAGATATGCAATCTATTGATTTTAAAAATAAGTTTGCTTCATCATCATTTTCGTTACTTCCAGAAAATTCCATTGCGTTTAGATATTTGTAACTGACACTGTTACGTTTAAGCGCGAATATTTAACTGGCCGAGTTGGGCGGATTGAATGGCTAAAAATAATAAATCAGTTTTTAATCAAAGTTCATTAGTGGAGTTATTTGTATTTCGCGATGGCGGCGGGTCACGGTGGTAAGATTTATTTATTTATTATATAGATTTGATTTAGTTTCAATATGGCCGGCCATCGCGGTAAATGCGCCTGTCAACTATACGTAATTTATACCGATTGCCGGTTGTTCATTATTGTGCTGGTTATGTAATAAACTCGACGATTTTGCATGAGGATTTATTTTGTGTTGGAATTTTTCCTCTTTTTATCCCAAAGCGTATCTTATTAGTATTAACATTTCTTATAAAAAATATAAACAATTTCAACGGACTAACGCATTTATATTTACAATATTTGCAATTCAAAAACGAGTAAGTTTAAGTGATTCCATTCCAATGTAAGTATGTAGGTAATGAAGTAAATGTATGAAATATTTATTTTGAATATTAAAATACAATATGTATTATATCGATGTTAGAATATTTTGTCTACCATATTAACCTACAACCTACACTCGAAACTGAGGCACGTACGTTATGCGAGTCTGAAATAAATTATATTATACAAATGAATCACGTAGAAGCGCGAATCATTTCTGAAAACGCTCCCACACGCAACAAATTGCGAGAACAGTACTTTTGGAGTTACCTAAATCGCATTAAAGTAATGGCACGCATTAAAATCATTTATGCCGGCAATTAATACGCGTTGGATGTTTTAAAACAATTTCGAGTGTGTCCCCGGGCGATCGGCGCGCCCGGCGCGCGGGCAAATGGGCCCGAGCACGCTAGCCAACTTGTACCTAACGAATTATTGTCTATTTGTACGAATAATTATCGCGAAACGCGAACTACTTCAAATAGAACGAAGCGTGTACTCACGCTGTGTGAAGTGAGAACGAATAGCGTTTGTAACTCCGCATGCTTTAAACATACAAGTTATATAGAGCCAATTAAAGTTACTTTATTATATTATACATTCACCAAAGGCTATACGCGTCGGTCGACATTGCAGCCGGTAGTCATCTCAGGCGTATATTATTTGATTGAATTTCTATGTTAAATTAATCCTAAATAAATAAAAACGTTCATCACGTATGTTGAAAGCTTTAGATTACATACCGCAAGACCATTTATGCGTAACCAAATAAATAGATTAACACACAAACGTTTAAGGGCTATAGTGATATCCCATAATATTTTATCCCCGCTTAGACATTCTAATTTATATTCAATTCCGACTTTTAATATTAAGAAATTTATAACAAGTATAAACTCTAGCTTTTCGACAGGGGGTAATATATAATTCAATATATAGCGCTAATGAAAAATCTGCCTTTTCAAATTAAGATCACGCGTTGAAGTCTTTTGTTCGATCTAAGCGTGTATGGGTTATTAATGATTATTGTTACGCACGTCGCTAGTACCCCTAGAATATTAAATATAAATTGCTTTTGGGTCAAATCCCACTAATTACTTTATTAATTTAAAATAGACCATTTATTGTCTTAATTAGAATTATGCCGCGATGTAATACGGGCCTCAAATAATAATTATGATGATTTTACAACCATTCTTTAATATAAATCCTATTGAATTATAGCATTTAAGGAAGATTTCAAGATATAATGTCCTATTCAACTGTTGCCTTACTAGATCTAAAAGAGCTTTAAAATAAATCGAAGTTTTCTGCTCTAATTGAATGGAATTTAATGTCATTAGTGGAATGACATTTTATTCCAATTTTTTTTTGACGGTTTCTAGATTAAATCTACAAAGCCCTCAAAATTTAGTGACGACAGACGTGCCTCAATTCCACATGTCTCCTCTTTCACAATATGGCCGCAAAAATCTTAATATCTCTACATCCAAATAAGTGTCACTAAACAAATTGACTTTGGATAGGTTATAGCTGATAAGCAGCTACATTGAAATTAGTTATTTACAAAAGAAACAGTTTAGTAAATTTTAAAAGCAGCTAGGACAACAAACATTTAAAATTGTGATATTTATTATTGTAGAAACTCAAACATCTTGTAAATTATTCATTTAAATTGTATTCCGACTTTATATATTATGAACTCGCATACTAAAACACGAGTGGTGAAGTTATGCGGCCATTACTACTTATTGAATAATAATGAGTTATAAAATTGATATGAATATTCATAGAATTAATTATGTGTAAACGGACACATTAACATTAGTTAAGTTGGTATAATACAGGCATAACTAAATAATTAATCTATTACATCAAGTATTAATGTCTCGGACATTTGATTAGATGTCAGATAGCTGACAGCACGTGCATATAGTTATTAAACTTTTGCCTACAATCATGTAACTAATACATTAGTATAGTTATTATGGTAATACATTAAAGAAAAGTAATGATTTTTTATTAATCGGTCGGTGGTAGAAAATGTAGATATACTATTCACCAGGGGAAATAGAATCCTTTTTCTACCATGAAGCTCGTTATTACATCAATCTTTTACGGTTTGAAGGGTGTGTATACTGGCCGACGTGTATACGAGTACTAGGTGCGACCAAGCGAGTACTCAAGAGTAGTAAACTCATCTGAGACAGTCCCCTAATAATAACTAATACTATCGTATTATAACTAATACTATCGGTCCAGTCGTGTTACTAATGAATAATAACATAAAAAAATATTAACACCTATTATTATTCACACTAACAGTCTAATTTCTACGGTTTTATTCGAGGTTGCTTGCAGATGTCCATGGGCGGCAGCGTCTACCTGTAAGCCTGTAACTGCTGCTTGTACAATAGTTAATATCTTTGCATCAAAAGGTATTAAATTATACACAAGTATATTTTCATCATAGGTTATATTGCAGATTCAATACTTTGTTAAAATATTCAGAAAGTATGTAAGAAATATTACATGCTCTTACTTGTACAAAATAAGAGTATAATAGACAAAAGCGCGTGAATATTCGCAACTCATCGTCAGCTCGGATAATGTTCTATGTCTGTAGCCGGGACGCGTGTCTAACGTCGCATAATAATACGTCCGCGCATCTCGCCGGTCGTCACGCGACTAATCAATTGGCGCGCACCGTGATGTCTTCATCAGCCGCCCGGGGGCGTTACGCCCTGCGCTTGCGCACCTAAATTCGCTTGTGTTCCCTTCGCGAATATGGCGCGCTTATCGTGACGTATAAAATTTATATTCACATACTATTATATAATTATCTTTTACGATGTCTCTACTATAATAGTCGTAATAGAATCTAGGTCACTCGTAATTTGTGTCTAGCAATGCAGAAATAAAACAATGACAGCGCGGTGAGTAATGGCCGATTGGCGCAACCTAGACATTGTACGCTACATATTCCTCAATGCCAACCTCTACGATAAACCGGGTAATAGGCAACTTTGTAAAAGCTTTCGTACTGTGCATTCCGTTAATATCGTTCTATTTGGTATTTATGAGACTATCTCGTATGACGCTCTTCACTATACATTTATTTCAACACGTTTAAAACTTAAGTTCGGGATTCTATTTCTCTGTTCTTGATCATCATTTTGCTTAGTAATATGGACCTAATACAATTGTGCCCTTGTTCTAATGGAATGGACCTATGATTGAAATGAATATTACATTTAATTATATTCGCTGTCATCTGTCAAAAATTTTCGATATTATTATTTAAAAAATCGTATACAACCTCCATGTGTGTAAATTGTTCACACGCGAAGCATACTGCAATAGAGTCTTCGACAAATGCAAAAATAATAGCACGCTACATTTGCCACAGTGGGATTCCGCGGAACGCTTAGGAGGGTGAACGCGCTCGGGATTTATTTAGCCAATTGAAAGTGGCCACTTAAAGGAATCACAGCGCGGAGAGGCAACAAATCCAACAAATTGAACAGGATCGGCAATTACCGAAGACAATGCGTGCGTGAGAGCGGGACGCGGCGCACGCAGCCTGCGAATTAGACTCGTTATCTGGGGCCCGGGTAATTAGGGGAGCGTTCCCACGCGCCGACCCCCGACAGGTGGATTCCACCTTATTATTTCTAACGGAGCCCGCCAACCGGTCAATGACCCCTCACCCTCCTTGTTCTTTGGTGGTTGGTTGCATAATTAGAATGATTTTCTTCCTATTAACAATTGCACGCTGTAATTTAATCGGTATCTGTACTTCAATATAAAACAACACCCAATTTAAATCTTTATTTACAACAAAAAAAAAATTCTTGCCTGCCTGTCCTATGAAGCCCTTCCCGTTTATGTGGAAAGAAAAATCTGTTTCAAAATTTGAATAGATGTGATATTCTAAAATGGAATATGTTACAACGTTTTCACCTATATTATTACATGACACAAGTATATGAACTCAAAATAGAGAAAACATTTACTATAATAATTATGCAAGGAAACCGATTTATTGAAATCGAATTGATTATCGGTTAACTAATAATTCCTTCATAGATTTATAGTTTCATAATACAGAAACAGTAACTTTGAACCTTGGTTGTCGTTAAGATGAATATTTAACAGCCGCAGCGTATACATAAGCGCAAAGTTAAATGCGGTGACCCTATATAAATCACACGCAAGTGAAGTTTTACACAAGGCGTACGTACACATAAAATGGAACACGAATAAATTTGAATACTAACTCTAAATCTAAATCAACTCGGGCGCGTAAACGCAACTGGCAGTATTAATTTCAATTGGAGTGCATCGACAGATAAATCTATAAGTTTAAGGGATTGAAATCGATTCAGAAGTATGTAAGCGGCACGTTTTTAATAAGGCATCTATAACGTTGACGAACGTGTGAATGAGTTTTATTGCCTTATCCGCTCACTGGCGAACCCCGAGGCATTGGCACGTCCCTTAATGATTTACCGGTCTTAAGCGTTCCGACTAAGTAACGGACTGATCCTGAACGATATGTATTGCCAAAGAATTAAATCGTTAATCTCCATCGAACTATTAGCTCCACTTAACGACAATGTGACAATTTTACATGTATACGAGCACAAGGCATACTACAACACAATTCCTTCGCCCGATAACGTTTACAAAATTATTGATAATTAACTATTCGACACTAAACATTTAAATTTATTAGATAGATCTCGATAAATCGGGCCAATTTACTAAATTAGCATGCGGTTTGCGCATGGCCAATAAATAAAAGTAGAGATTTCCTAATTACACGAGTATATTCCGTTTAGGTTCGCCTACACGCACACTGGGCCCATTCAATGCGTATAAGGAGTTCGCGACATGTCGCGGCGAGTGCGGGCGACACGCGACATCGGCTGGCGTCGCATTCGGCTACTGTGTGGACCTTGATATACGATCCTCTGAATTTGGGCGGCTTAATATCCTCTGCTCTAGTTTGAACGCAAACAGAAGTGGATAGTGCTATTGACTTTTTGCTGTAATTGACTTAACTTTTCTGGTGCGTCTCGTATGTGGTTTCTCATAAGTATTAAGTTTACTTTTGTTTTTACAACTCATATCATGGAGTGTACATACCAGCTCAATGTACTTATTTGTATGGTAATAATAACTATTGATGCCCACAGATAGTCAGGTATACGTAGATCTAATAAGCATTACGAAAACGCAGTTAAACGATACCGAATATGAAGCTCAGCGGTGCGGTGCGATTCCTCGAAGGCAGAACACCCAAACCCATATTGATGAGAGTGGGCTGATTTCCAGAAATAAATAGCGCAGTATTTATAAAGTTAAAGCGCCGAGAGATCCGGCTCGGCGATTGGCGTACTCTTGTATCACTTGTAAAATACTTTATTGGCTCCATAATATTGCCGATTTAGAATGGTCACTTAGTTGTCAATTCGTTTATCGTAATAACGTTTAGATCACAAAGTCCGGCTGCAACACACTTAGCAAATCGCGTGTTGCCAACTGAAATAATTAACTTTTTATCCATTTTGAAGAACTTGTGCACAGTATCTGATAATAGAGTATTTGCTCGGGAATTAATATAGAACTGATAAATATTTTCTGCACTTATAATTCTTAGTTAACAAATGTCTCATAATAATTCGGTTTTTCCTAGTAACAATGTGTACTTTTTATGTCGAGTATCAATAAAATTATACACCCTGCACCAAGTTACACGAATCCGACTATACTTAAGAGCGAGAGACTACTAACGGGGTTAGTTTTTAGTAAGAAGAAATGAGACAGAATGCGAGTGTTTTATTCCTTTTGGGGATGTATAGCAGCGCCTCCCCGCGTTATCTGTATCTGCCGTGCGCTATGGAGCTATCGCGGGCAGCGCCATCTGCTTCAATTCCAACTGCTTAACACACGGGCTGTTTTCTTGATGCAGGAAATTGATCTAGAATATTTGAATGGTTGATTTTATTTGTATTGTTGCTAGCCTAGAGAGGAGACTGACTGCTAAACAATGGTAGATTTGATGAAAAACCATTTGCACGATGCGCATATTTGCTCATTTTGTGTCTGTTAGTAAAAGACAATATTCATCTACATTATATTGTGTGTGGAATAAAAAATAATTTAGTTGTGTAATTTTTAACGTCTTGCCGTTTTTTAGTATTTGTGATTCAAATTCAAATTCAAATTCGGCATGTCGTTTGATTGGTCCTTTTGTAAGTGGTAGTTACCTAAATAACATGCTACGCAGGTGAGGTGTGGACCCCACGTTTATATCTCACAACTATTCGTAATAAATCCGCCCAAATATGCAATTGGTTCGCCTTTGAGCTGGACAATATCGTGTAATTGCATCTTTGTGCTTGTCAATTAAATCCAACAAGTGCACAGATTACACGCGATCGGCTCACGTCGATAGTAGGTACGTCGACAGTTTTAGATATTTAAATACGAATAGTGTGGACCGCGAGAGCTAATGATACACTGATTAACAATATTCGGCGCAGATAGCAGTGAGTTACTCGCGGGGGGCGGGGCGCGATGCTAGATTGCGCGCGCGCCGATTTATACCGGCCCCGCCGTATTAACTGATATCGGCCGCTAAGTATTTGAGATGGGATGTATGGACGTTCATTCGAATGATTATTCGAACTGTTCAGTTATTGGACTAATAAAAATTGTATAGATGCATTGAAAATAGTCAAACTGAATGTAACCTACCTTGAATATGCGCCATTTAAGACATTTAATATCTCCATAATTAACGGTGTGACTCCTTGTACAGCTTAATTGATTGAAGTGATGTAAGATATCAATATTAATTCTGGACAATTTGATTGTTATTTACAGTTGTTTGACAGAACCTGACTATCACCTTTTTAATGATTAGTAGCATCTGACTATCCTTTATTATTGCGAAATCGTTGTTCCTACATTTAAAAACGTTTGATGAATCCGATTGATCGGTCGTTGACCCCGTTCACAACTCTAGCAAATATGCAATTATTAGATACATGCGAAACAAATAATGCTCTTTAACAGTTACGACCACGATTGTGCGATGCTTTTTATTTATTGCTGGGAAAGGAATCTCGATTTATTGCGAGCGGTATACCGTAGATATTTTCTAATAAGTTCGATTAGCTCTTATTGATGGCGCTGATAACAATATGAATTGTTGGCCGTTTTGCTAACTATCGCAATTCATGCGCTTGTGATATAAGCTTTGACCCAGTGTATAGACATTGTAGCATGTTGTTTATATCCACTATCATTATGTTCATTTCATACATAATCCCTATTTCATACATACCCACATCACAGCAATTAGTAGAGGCTTATATCTAGCAATAGATTGGTAATTTGGGATTAATTTTGAAACCTTTGTACTTACATATATATGTATGTATATGTAGTCTAATAGTAGCCTTATGAGTAGCACAGGCGCTGCCTAACTCGGGAACAATTGCTGTGCACAGTGCATGAAATTATCCCAATACATATTGTTATGTATATAGTGCGCTGAATCTAATGGTACGTTCAGACTACGACACAAATTCTGACATAGTACGGTGTATAGTGTCGTAGTATGAACCGGCCTTAATATTTCGTAGCTGCCGTATATAAAATCTGGATCATTCTCCACGCGGCTCTATCGCTGCGGCCATAATTGAATGACGTATGTTGTTTGCATCATAACAAAGTTCACAGTTTCTATTAATTATTTCAGCGCCTCGATCAATCTCTGACAGATTTCCAGTTCGCGATAATGACGTGTGCGTTACGGTAGCCGTTTACTGTTCGCTGCTGACAAAACTGCTAGAACTTACTCATTTAGATGTTGTTCGACGGAATGATCAATCATTTCCTTGCATACCTCCTGCCCATTGAGCTGTGCATTGCTGAACCCCACAATTATTTAGAATGGATCGTCGAAATTGACTTTGTCCTTAGACTTTACATTGCTATACATATAAATTTATCTCTTACTGTTACTGTTACAATGTTGGTATCTGTTATCAAATGTTCCAATTAAATCTAACATTACAATAATATGAAGAATTGGTATGTAAGAAAATATTTCTTGTTTGTGGTCAGAAATTATCGTTAAGTATGTATATATGTATATTAATAAAATTTGTATTCGAATAAGAGTGAAAAGATTGTTATTATTATTTTAACATGTTCGTTCACTGAACATAAGATCTCTAGGAAGTGACGTAATTGACGGACTCAATCAAAATTACCATTTATACCTACAACTCTCATGTGCTCCGAATATTTTGGTGACCGTTTATAGAAGTAAATGCATTACGTATATGTATGTTGTCATTACATTTGAATGATATTTGATTTAAATAACTTTGTAGAGTATCAAAGTAATTATGTCGCTGCGTAGATGGAGTATCAGTGGTATCACGCATGTCCCACCCTTTGTTAAAACGGAATGAAGCCAATTTATAAATTCGTCTCCGACACGAGCGTCATTAATTATGTTGCTGGCTGGGTGGCTGAGAAAAACTTACTTCACTCATTTCGCTATCATTACAATCGCATGCTGTCCCTTTCGCACTCGAGCTAACATACAAGATCTTGCTTATTTTAACATACGTAAAATTAAAACAGTGTGCGATTAAATTAAATTCTTACCGTTTCAAACTTAAAGTTCGATTTACAGTGTAACTATATGGATGTTATGGTCTTCGGCGTTTTCGGTTCCGGCGCTCGTCCCGCTCCTTTGTTTTGTCCTGCAACTTCACCGGCGTTAATGGTGTTATCTTGGCCCTCGAACGCAGCACCTCTCCGTATATTTCTTTATCTTGTCCCCTCTGCTGGCGGCTACCAGCAGTTTGTTTTTTACTCATTTGCTAATTTCGAAAATGAGAAGGCGCTCGCGATCACATCTACGTCGATCGTAGATTTAGGCTGGCGCACATTAATAAAATTAACGAATGCTCTTTAAATTAATTGAACTCACCCTACTCGGAAATCGGTTATCCTGGATCGGCTATTTTATCCAGCCAATGACCCGTGTGCTCTATATGCACATGTACCTGCCTACATACGTAACATCGGTTAACATGTTGTTAACTAGAGATTATAATTGTTAGCAGCGAATATAACTGTGTATTATTTGATTTTATATCGCATATTTCGTTGCTGTGCGCGACTCATAAAAGAAATTTAAGCGACTTTCTAAACAGTAATGTATTTGAACATTTGTAATCGCAAAGGTGATTATGCTCAGGAAACAGGAAAATATTTTACATTATCGAGCAAATTCAAAACGACTTAACCAAAATAACAGCAAATAAACAAACAATCCCGCGTGGTAAACCGTTCACAATTGAATAACGTATAGGTGGCATTGCATAGCGCGCCCTCGGGCGGGGGCGGCGCGGGCGCAGGCGAGCCCACCCCGACGAAGACGCGCGTTCGGGCCTTTATACACTTCGATTTATACGTTACAAGCTACAATTATATTACCCTATTTCGATACTTACTATATTTTTCTTTACTAATAAAAGTTTTCGAGTTTAGAACATTTGACAAGTGGAAATCAATTCAAAGTGATATAATTACACCAGTCTTTTTATACTTGTATCACTAATAACTTGGTAAAAAACAAGATTTTCCTTGACATCAGGATATAGGAACTCTGATTTTGAAAATAAACAATCGCTTTGTGGGAGCCGATCGCATTGAAAAACGCTCGGGGTATGACACAGCGCGCGCCCGCGGGCGGAGGCGGTGCGCACACACGAAAGGCCACCCTGCCTATGACGCCCCACTTTCTGGCCAATGTTGACTTAAGCTTACAGATTAGGATGTACAAATGCTAATGGTAATCTGCTTTAAAAATTAGAACTTTTAAATTGAAAATTCATCTTAGATTTATTTTTGTCATAAAACATTATTATCATATTATAATACCTACTTGTATTATCATATTATAATTCTTGTATTATAATGACACATTCTACATATTACAAAACTCATTAAAAAACTTGCTAATCGTTACATAGCATAAAACAAAGTCGCTTTCTCTCCCTGTCCCTATGTATGTATGCGTAGATCTTTAAAACTACACAACGGATTTTGATGCGTTTTTTTGTAATATTATAGATAGAGTGGTTCAAGAGGAGGGTTTATATGTATAACTAGCTTTAGTTCGCGGCTTCGCACGCGTTGCAATTAATTTTTTTTTTTTATGGCAATAATTAAAAATGTAGTACATATGATTTTAGATATTCCAAAGATAGTAGGAAAATTTCACGGTATAGGGAGAGGGGAATTATTTTACCCCGAATTGAACGCGTGCGAAGCCGCGGGAAAAGCTAGTAACTTTTATAAAAACAGTGGTATACCTACCTATAGTATTAGCAAATTTCTTAGAGTAGGTACAAGATTATCAAAACAATGGCCGTTAGTCATCCTTCGGCTTAGAGGAGGTTGCGTCAGACTAGGTCAGGGCACAGGAATGCAGACTAATTGACAGATTGCCGAGGACATCAGTGCGGGTCAATTAGGCCATACGTTAGTGAGCTTTTATACATAAGTTGCTATGCCATTCAAATAGTTGCTAGTTTCGTTCATTTTGCATTTGCAATAAGGAAAAGAATTTTTACAGGAACATTCTGGGCTACCTAAAATGTGCCTATGCAATGTTGCACGCATGGCATGGAAATCGGCACAACTGAATATTCTCTACAATACAGAATTTCTCAAACAAGAATCTTTTAATAGTCTGTACAGATTATCACTTGTGTTTCTCAAATTTCATGTCCATTATCTATTCTGGATCCACGAAAGAACTGTCTAATGAAGATGGAAGAAAAAAAAATCAGATATGTATATATTTTCTGCAACGCCTTTTTTGTTCCAACACAGGTTTTCCAAAATGAAAAGGATTTCGACCATAGTCAACCACCTTGCCCAGACCTCATACATCGCAGAATACCTACATTATGGACGACTCTTAGGGTCCTAGGGTCTCGTCAGAATTTTTTCCTGTGCGGTCGTGATTTGAACCCAGACCACTTAAATTTTGTACTGACTTCCAAATTCTAAGCTGCACTAGATATAGATGAAACGATCATAAATCCTATAACAAAGAAATTGTGATAGCGCTTTAAAATTAAGACCTCTTAAGGCCGGTTCAGACTACGACACTATACACCGTACACTCAGTGTATACATCGAATGTCTAAGTGTGAACACGAGTGTCTGTAATTGGTAAATTTATTG
>DWQT01001618.1:0-16205 GCA_018244895.1 Myscelus amystis hages
AAGCATAATACATATGTACATCGTGGGTATCTACATAGTCGTGTATCTGTTTTAAATACACCCACCCACAGATGAACTATTTGTCTATAAATTAAGGGACCTATACGACCTTACTATCTGAATGACAATCCTATTAATTATTATAAAATGATTATTGCATAAGCACAGCACGCTTATTAATGAAGATATCATATATACTTGTAATTAATTGTAATCGCCCGCATTAAATCACTTCACATAGTGTTTGGGGAATGATGCTTGTTTGTGATGAGATTGTTTTTGTGAATTGTGTTTTTTCTGCAATTGGTGTTAACCTTGTTTGTGTTTCAGTTCCAACTTCAGTAATATCAGCTCAAATTGTTACATACATCACTGACTTTACAAAAGTTAGAATTTCCTACAGTTTTCTCTTCCATGGGAGATCTGTCAATCCGCACTCAGCCAAAATGTGACACTATGGCATTAAATCCCATTTCACTGTGATACCACTGTTCTGTAGTCGAAAAATTGAAGGGTTGAAAAAACAATAAACGATATTTTAAAAACCGGTAAAATTAAAAAAGCCTCCTTACTTCTCATCGTCAAATATGTATACCTATATAAGATTTACGTCAGTGAAAATCGTTTTAAGTCGGTTCATTTATAATCCGTCATATTAAAAGGTGTTATATTATTATTTGCAAAGCAATTTATTTCAGACAACCGTAGAATTCTTAAGACATGATCCAATTACAACTATAAAGCCCTGTCTTTTTCGTGCGGGATCTGTCGATTTCTCTTGGAACCAATCAATTTACATTTATATATTTGTTTACTTTGATCGCAAATAGAGAAGCTTTTAAAAAAAATCTGTAAAGCAATTACACTAAATTGAAAAATATAGCAACAGATACAATTAATAAAATAACAATGAAAAGAACCTTTTAAATATTCGTACGAAACGAAACGGATAAAGAATTATTTATGCTCCTTGCGCATGGTCCGAGGAGCGAGGCGTGAAAGCCACAGGTGGGGAACGATTAATTATCTGCATACGTTTAGTCACAAATACCTTAAAGGCTAACGACGGCCACAGCAGATGGCATTACACTCTCTACGCTTTCTGTAGCCGCGGCCGCTAATGAATGTGTCGTAGCGTAACAAGATAACGTTGTACCATTGGTCGTGTGGCAGATTTATATTTTATTTTTTGAATAATCATATACAGAGAAGAAAAGAAAATGTCATATAAAATGCTCCTATGACGTATGATTTTCAAAATACTGGTGACGACAGGCGTCGTGTCGCTGAAAATGAAGCCCTTGCGCTAAATTCCGCCAGTCTTTTAGTCACCAGATTTATTACTATAATAAATGTATGTGAAGATAAGACATGTCATGTGATGCGGCGCTTTCGTGTCTCCTGGTTATCAGAGGTGAGCGCGTTATAAAGTTACAACCTGAACTCTATCTGAATTAAATTCAAAAGTATTCCTATGATGACTGTCAGTTGTTTCATTAGCCAATGATAACATCATCTCTATGTTAATATGTATGAAACCATAATCATACAGCTCGTAACTACATTATGTATACAATATTTGTTTATCGCTACGGCAATGGCAATTTTAGACCTTTTCACTGTTACAAAAACTTAACCGCAGTTCATTGTATTATGTGCAACTGTTTACTTCCATACCAATCAGTAATGTAATGACTCATTTATATAAACCACTTTCGATGAAAACTTGCTTAGGATCACAAATTGTTTAGGATCTAGGAATCAATTGGAGATTGCCGTGATTTCATTTTGTATATTTGTGATATTGGTATTTGTATGCCTAATTAAATTTTAATATTTTTGAAGTTATACTCTTTAGGCGCGTTATGAAAAAATTATGAGAGTGAAATTTTAAGATTCGTGATTTTTTAAAGTAACAGTGTGAAGTTGCAGCGGTTGCAGTCTCGAAACATCAGTCACAAGTTAGTGTGAATAATCAGTGTGAATAAAAAAAAAAATTCGTTCAATCGTATTTATGGCGGTGATAGATATATTTATTGATCATTTAATAGAAACAGTTATTTAATTATATAAAAAGAGTAGCAAAGGAGCAGACGGCAGCCATAGTTAGCCGCTGTCGTCCATCGAAATTTGCAGCAAATCTCATAAACAACTGAGCGATATTTGTAGAAAACGCCTCCTATATTCAACAAATTTATAGACAGAGGCGATTTTTATGATTCAATTCACAATCTCAGATATGTCACTTACAATATTACATTTCAGAATTTGTGATACCTTTATAAAATAAATGTGATCTAAGAGCGAAATGAAAGCTTAATGGCATATATGAGATCCTACACATTACATGACTATGTTTAAATGACTATTCTTACGTTTTAAAATACTAGTTTTTAAAACTACCTTCATTTGTTCGAGTAGCGTGTGGCAAATTTGTAAACTCCCAAGGTTAACTTTTGTGGCGATAATTTCATCACATTTCAGTTTCATCGTGGCTTGTGTGCTTTGTTATTATTATAGATTATGCAGTTGTTCGCTACTGACTGCACTTAACTATCATCAGTGCTCTATACAAGAATTTTCTGCGATTTCTTCATAGCTTATATCTATACTGAGATAAAAACAGGCGGATTCAAAGGGAGCCGGGCTTTTCTTTATATGCACGTAGTGTGCTTTGCGGTGACTTGTTTATGTTCCAACCTGGGTCCAATTACAGATCCGCATCTCTCAGCACAGGTAGCAGTATCTGGAGATAACATAACCATCTACCAAAGTGCTTGTGTAATCGAGGAATTGATAAAGAAATTAGAAAATATGGTCACGGTGCATCAACGCTTCCCGTCAGGTAGAATCACTAGGCTATCACGTGATAAAAAAATGAAATATAGTCTTCAGCGGTCAAATAAGTAATGACTTAATTTGACATAACAACATAATTATACGCGCGTGCATGTGTGTGTGTGTCTGTAAATTAGTACATTAACAATGTAGAACAAGGATTAGAACATAAACAGTAAAAATAGTGGAAGATTGTTAACTGATGCGCCAGTCTTAAATACTACGTAGACAAAAATATTTATTTTAATGATAAATAAATTAACGCTTTACGGGATACCTTGACTTATAAATCAAACGTTTTTTCTAAACAATCTTCAAGCCTTTCAAATATGTATGTATATTTAAAATCGTAAGTCGCAATTCTGCAATCGGAAGGTTAAAACAAAAATATAAGAATGTCTTGATTCTATCAAGTGGCTTCTAAATCTCTATCTAATAATATAAGGTGATTGGTAACTTTATTTTTACCTGAACTGAACTAAACTGAAAAACAAAAATCACCTTACACTAGACAGAATTCAAAAAAATAATCTTAACCAGTTCCTTTACTTTAATAAATTAAAAACTTTTCCGACGAATTCTCTTTACCTATATATACTGACACTATTAAAAAATTATTATTGTAATGTAATAAACTAAAACAAAAAGACTCCAACGAGTGTAAGTATAATCATAAATTAAAAACGTACCTTCCGTCTTTTTGGCTTTTCCGAAGTTTGAACGTAATTTTTCTTTCGTATATTCATCATTGAAAATCACTTTCTTTACCACATTTCAATCCAAACAAATACGGCACTTCGGTAACGTTCAAATTACAATTAAAATGTTACTCTACATTGTATCAAACAGTTTATTAACTACACTGTAACTAATCAATTCGGGCGAACTGTTTATCATATAAAACAAAATCTCGCTTAAGTGAGCACACCACATACACAGCGATTCGCATGAAGACTTCGACAGATCCAGATGCAAGATAAAATCGGGCACATATTAAGTCTATCCATGAATGATGCTTTCACTAAAGCCGCTGAAACTGCGTACGCGTTTCCCGCGAGCGACCGTGAGCGGCGCGGGATGCGTCTCGCTGCGGTATCACCGTGTATTGGAGTGGGCATCCTTCGCGCGATGCTCCCGCCTCCGGGCACCACGCGCCACGCCAGCGCCCGCAGCTCACGCCTCCCGCGCCCTCCAAACTTTGTACAAATACACCTATTTACCCTTCGATATTTAATTACAAATGACACGCGTCAACGTAAACTGTGTATATTGATTTTATAAAATTTCCCCTCATGAATTAACGCCCGTGCGACATTAAACAAATAGTAAAAGTTAAATCTCCCAACCGGCTAATAACTGCAAAACAATTTATCTGAGGTGTGTTAATAAACTCGCCGTATTAAAATGATTGCTTTTAAAAGTCGGCTTGTGAAATGACAGAGTTGTACATAAATTAAGCTACGGGGTTTTATGTTACTATCGGTCAATTTGTATACGAGTGATATGAACAAGGTTTGAGATCTGGTTGGAGGCTTGCGTATTAATGGAGGCTGAGACGCAATGTTCAGTTTAGTGGCAGTTACTCTGCGATAGCTAAGAGCTGCTTAATGACTATAAGCGAGTTGGAAATAAACGTCTATGAGCATTCACGCCGCATACAAATTGTACGTGCTCTAAGTACACACGAAGAGTTGCTTCGCATTACGAGTGCTGTATAACATATTTGTATGCACACTTTGACGTAACTTCGACTGCGTTTTATGGCCAATAAAAGCTTGGCACCGCAGATTCATTGTAGTAACTGTGTAAACCTTTCACCGTTTACCTTATGATAAATGTTGATTACTTACGTTATTAGTAATCGCGTTCAAGAAGGTCGTTATCATCAGCTAATTATTTGTTTAAAGACCTATGTATGATGCACCTTAAACTTATATTTCTGTTTGAAGTGAGGGGCAGCCAATATGAGTGAAATAAACGATCCTATTGTAACACTAAGCGGTCCTGGCGAGTTTATGAAAAAAAATAAATACATTTGATATAGTTACCTATATGCTGGCAAGACAGCATTTTATTAGCAGCTTTCTAATATATTTATGCTTTATATAATAAGATAGTAATAATAAATAATAAACAAAATTGTTTCTGCTAAATACAACAAACAAATAAACAAGCAAGATACTTTCGATTAGAATAGGTCCTTGGATCATAGGTTAGACTTAGAACACATCAATAACTATTGTTAATAAAAAAACCTGTGCGTCATAGATTTTTAGTAAAAACTAAGAAATCGTATATGTTTCCGCTACAGCCGCTTTGTATGGGTGAAGTATACAAATCTATTATCCCACTCTCTATCTTTGTAGTATGATTTACGGTCGTGATGTTCGAATTTCAAATAGCTATTTTCTTTTACCAATGTAAATTACACTGTTATTTCCTTTTAAAAAAGGTTCCACTAACAATAATTTATATTGTAATTTCGTGTAGCTACATACTTTTTTTGATGGCTACTGCTTTTGTTCGAATACAATCGAATGCAAGCCACACCCGGGAATTCCAGTTGATACAATACTATAAATGTAAAATTCTAACGAGAAAATAGTAAGCCTTCGGCATTACATAAACATAGATCTGCGACCTTGGCCGTATTTTTACCGTTGTCCTATGAATATTTCTGTAGGGCATCTTATCCTGTTATCACAACAAGGAGAATTTGATTTAAATACTTCGAAGCGGGGTTGTAATAACAATTTGTAAGATATATACATTTGATGTAGCGCGGTCTTCTGGTTATGTTAGTAGGCTGTTATTTCACAGAGAATCTTTTCCGAAGACGGGGATTAATTATAAAAATAAATCATACAAATTAAATACTCAAAGCAAATTAGGTTGTTGGCAGTATCATATAGCGGATAGTGGAATGAGTAATGTAGTAGTAAATCGAATTTGAATAAATTGTCTCGAACAAGGAAACACCAGTTCCAAATGTCGTTAGCCGCCGTGTCAACGTGCTCGCCCGACCATATCGGAGTACAGAAGGGAGTCTACAGACAAATTTTAGTTTATCGGATATCCGTTAACCGGTAGTTTGGTGAGCTAGTGGAAATATTGTTCCTGTTTTGAGGAATCTATTGTCTAATTACGGGCTTTGCAGTGCGTCACTCAGTCCTATAGGAGTTATCCATGCTAATTTAAAGTAATTTAAGTATTATGCATTATTAGAGCGCATTTCATATTAGAGAGCATATTTCATTATCGAAAATAAATATAATTTGAAAACTCAGAGCCGCGTGCCACCATTTAAACCTCTGATCCTCGGAGCGGGAAGGATAATCTAAAATTCTAAACCATTAAGCTAAAACAGTTTTCTCATATATGAATTTTCACAAAAAAATTATCTGTATCAATACGCAACGTCTGATTACAGTTAATAAATGCATATAGTGACAGAAAGCTGCGGCTTAAGTACCGTAACCTTATCGCATATTGGCAAACTGACAAAAATCAAGAACCCTACATTACCAACATTATCTGGTGGCAATCAACAAAATCAATCAGCACTGACGGTTTAACTGCCAACATTATTTTACTTTTAAATTAATCGCCTAAACAAAATTATTTATTGAATAGTTCATGTGTATCTTTCGTAACATATAATTAAGCGCAACAGCCTCACCGATTTATTGATTCACAACGAGTGATAACAATACAAACAGTATGAAAAATTGATTCTCTAATTACAAAGCATTGTTTGGAACGTTGTTTGAATCAGAAATTAATTGAACAGACAATGAGAAGTGAGCATGACAACGATGAAGGATGGAAGGTTCATGTAGAATGTGTTCGAGCGCGGTAAGGCTAAGTTAGCCTTCGAAATTTATACTAATCATCAATAGATTGTAACTCGAGATAGTAACTTAGCGTTCGTTACAGCTAATCTTACGTATATAGGTACTTGTATCTCACAATTAAAGTGGCCGTAAATTGTTTAAATGGTCACCACCGTTGCGGTGACCAACGCCGGCGCCCATTAAGGTGGCTGTCAATGGTTGCAAACGATTTGTTATTTAGTATTTATCGTCATAAAGACGAGTTATGTGGGGTATTTGTGTCAGAGCGCGCTGTCCCGGGCGCAGCGTGGCCGGCAGGGTAATCGAGTACATGGATATTAGATTGAATGTTCACTTTTGATAAATGTTGAGTATTTATCTTTTGCAATTTAATCAGAAGGCTAACTCGAATGTAATCTATATATTAATACGTGATGCAGAAACTTTGGACCCCTTTATACGAAAATTGCGCGGACACAGGAGCATAAAATTTGGCACACTTATAGTTTATGTGTAGGAGAAGTGCAGAGCGCTAATATTTTTCAAAAATAGTGCTTATAAAGTACATTAAATCAATAAATAAAACATTACACACACTACCATGCATTTGACTCACACAATCACACGTATTGGTTACCCGTATACATATGTCATGTCATACACTGAATGTCAAACAGAAAAGTTTTATTTGCCCCGTTTAATATAAAAAAATACCACGTGATATACCGCTTGCTTATACAAATTCATTATGGTCGACTTTCGACCAGTAGGCCATAACTAGTGATATTAAATTTGCTATAGAAAACAATATAATGTAGATCTTTTACATACACAGCTACAAATTATTGACGAACCGTAGATTAATGATATGTACAGATACTTTCGATTTTTACTATTATCCATTTTTTTTTTATAGATGCGGCACGTCCTTGCCCGCGGTCTCGTAGGCCGTAAAAACTTCCGATATTTACATTAGCAATCGAGCCCTTGCTTGCTTGCTTGAATACAAACATCGCTTAGCTGTCAGCCATTCGGCGATAATCTCAATTTAAATAATACGGTACTTAACGTGAACCGTGAATTGGATAAAAATGCACGAAATACATTACATCATGTACATTTTACAATGCAGCGATTCGACGTTTATTCAAACTGATTTATATGTGCGCACTTCGGTGCGTATGCACGGGGAAAATAGATGGAACCTTACACTACCACTGTGGTCCAGCAATATCTGTTCTAAAATCAAGACATCCAACACGATTAGGAATGACTAACAAATAGAAGGACTATTTGACTTCCATTGTGATCACGCATATGTTATCGTTAAGTATGCATGACAATTCGACTTAGAAAACTTGTAACTACGACAAGTAACAAAAAATATTCAAATTTCTGACCTCTGCTCTCGCCCTGAGAGGTAAAAAGACAAGAATCTGTTGTCTATGTTAAGATCGACATCTATGTAGCTAGACATTTTTACTTTCGTTTTTGTTATGTTTTTCCTTAAGTAACTGTAAGTATCGCAGATAATTAAAGCATAATTGAGGTTAGCTTTAACATAATTAGTAATAAATTGTTTAAAACTAGGGTCGAATGGTTTATAAGTAATTTACATGGCCTATGGGAATTACATAGAGCGAAAAGTGATCGATGTCATTTTATTATTTGTGTCATAACGTACCTACTGCACCAAAATAAACCAAACAAAACGGAAGGTAGGTGGGCTTATGTATCATTAATTTCTGTCGACAGTTTCTCCTTGCTGCCGCAGTTCCGCTGTGACCACGATCCATGCAACTGGGTCGACATATTGACATATTAACTCGCTTATTGTGAATCGTGTAAATTCTCGTACCTATTAAATAAAATATATATTTATCTGTAGACATCAGCATTTAAAAATAGCAGCACTGGTCTTGTTTGTACGTATGTGTTTCATTATGTGAGTGTAGTTGTATCTCTTAAACAAACCTATTGATTTATTTCACATCGTAAGATGCCGTATCCCATATAGCTTGATATATATTTGAAGTATGATTTATTTTGAATGATATCAAACTTGTTACTCTAGACACTTGTAAGAGTACGGGGAGGAGGAATTTGTAGGAATTCCTCATGACTCGAACAATTTCAAGCGTTATTGTAGTTTGGCAACGTTGCCCTGGTAATTTTGAAAGTCAGTTGCCATGCCCTTACTGAACCGAACTGGCAGTCATTTTCTTCACATGAGTTTAATATGTTGTTGACATAGACGTCTGCTTGTCACTCTGTTCGTTTCACAAGGCACTGTGCCATTTTCCAATTAACACTGCGCTCCAACGTATGTAGTTACGTGTTACAGCAGGAACGACATCTCGGTCCCAATATTACGTATAGGGAAATTAGAAGTTGTTGTCCATAGCACTAAAATGATACACATTGTATTCAAAACTGGCAAAAGTTGTTTAAAAAAGGTTTTGAAGCTAATAATTGGTGAGAGCTACCACTTAAGCAGCATCGACAAAGTATAGGAGCTTCTAGACTTTTACGAGTATAAGCATTGTGAGTTTCGGTACCAGAAAAACTGGATAGCCAATGGTATAAATATTTTTTCAATTGATGTTGTATATACAAAATGCCACGGAGAACCAATAAATCTGTTATTACGTATCATAGACAATAAAACCAACGTAGAAAAACAATTATATATACCTATATGAAAGCGGTGAGATGTTATTGAATTTCTCATAGACCATAGACAAGCGGTTAGTTTTAAATTTTTCTAATGGAAATTCGACAGATTACTTCCCGGTGACGAATGAGTTGATTTGGAATTCAGTTAAATGTTTATTACAGCAACTTGTAATAAACCTATTTATTTTAATGTAGGACAATACAGTACACTACAACTTATAAGTCCACATCGTTCATTTACAATCAAGTGGCGTACTTAATAGGTACATTAAGTAAGTGACTACATACTAATTAGTTATAAGATTTATGAATGTACATTGTCGGCCAGTGACAATATCTATCGATCTTGTTTAGGTTCCTTGTGAATAATATTCCGTTGTACAAATATGGGCTTCGTTTACTCAGAATTGAGATAAATACTGTTTCCCTCCATAATAAGAAAGAATGTTTAACTACTTATGTGTGTTGTGCACATTTTTCAAGCAAAAGTGGGACATCATTATAATATAGTTTATTTATTAAGAGATGACGCAATTATTTCTTATTTTGACTCTCAAAGCGAATCGTTTTATTATTCCGGTAAATTTTGTTATAAGTGCTTGGTGAAATTTCAGCGGAATCTAATCGTCATCCTTAGGACCGCATGTAAACAAATCTTAACTCATGGTTCTGCGCGTATGTTTAGCCTAGTGATTAACAAATATTACATGCGAAGAAAAGATGAAAACACTGTTACCAACATTTTAAGTACATGTCTTAATATATTATGTGACTGTATTATTAGTCTTTTAATTATATCATATTTGGAAAGTATTCACTTAATAATAATTCTAAAAAGCTAAAAGCAAATAAATTTTACCTCAATTACTATTAGATTATATAGAATAATTGTTGTATGTAATATTTGAGGTAAATAAAATATTTTATGATTCATAAACGATGTTGAACCTATCTTAAGAATGAAGACAGATTGTGTCTGCTTTTTACCTTCTGGTATGGTTAACCTACATGATACAGAAAGCCTAAATTACTTATTGATTCTTATTCATACAGTTCTAATGCTTTGATGTACTCTTGGCTCAAATATTGGGTCTAGAAGCTATCGAAACCTAATTATAAGTTATATTTGTTTTGTTCATTGAACAAATATTGTTATCGCATAATAATATATGATATATTTACTCATATGAAATCGTTTTGTACTGTAATGATATTATATATTGACTAAATCTATGTGTATTGTATTATGACGATGATCAAATCGAAGACATACTTAAAGAAGTCAGGTTAAGTGTTGGAAAAAATACGAGCGTTGGTATATATGACGATCGGCATGACAGAGAGACGAAAGCAGTTTATCAGGACCTTAGCCGGGGGGGACCTCTTTATTTTCTACGTATGTGTGACTAATACGCGTAATAATAAATGCCAACTTTAATGAGATAAAGTATAACAGTTGAAGAAATGTTCGCCACAAACATTACGTGAGTGTATCCCAAAGGCTTAGGTATTGTCATGATTTTTATGAACTTACACATTTTTGGACTAAACAAACTTGTAATCTATTCTTACATTAAACACATAAATCGGACATAAAAACCATTTTTGTATATCAATCATACATGTCTTATTTATGTCTTATTTCTTAAACTTCACTGTTCCCCTCATTTGCAAGTACTTCTAATAAATACAAACAAGGACACAAGTCGCAACATTTATCTGGCAAGGAGACATGAAGGAGGACAGAGTAGATGAAGATAAATAGAATTAATGTTGATTAGTTACCAGTAAAAGATACTGTTAGTCTAATCGAGTGAGTGGGTAGTAACGGGCGCGTGACTGCTTTCCAATTAATCAAATCAAGATTATTGATTGAGACACGATTAACCGCGAAGAGTCCACGTATAGTTGGTATGCAAAACGTAAACCTTCCTACGGATTCAGTAAGTTTCTCTCTATACAATTTCAATGGTTATTATTAAATTACGCATTGTAAAATAGAACCCAGTATAAATGGGCCTGAGTAAAATATAAGTAATTGTTAGGTATAAAATAAAAGTGTAACAATAATGTGAAAATTCGTTTGATTTTTTATTAATATTAATGATATAAATAATCGTAGAATATGATAAAAATACAGTTAAGCAGGTGAATAAGTGTTTTGTTTAAAACAACGTTAAAGGACAGTACGTAAAGGTGGAATCAGATAAGAGCGGGCATTGCAGCATCAGTAACTATGATAATTAGATTCCGAAGCATCCGCGTTTTGAATAAGTAAATTTCCTCGCTTATGTCACTCAGAATGTAGGTCGGAGCATCCACGCGCTGAGAGTCTTTCTTACGGCCCTGTGTTACGGCATGTTATTATACCGCGCAGGTTATTCCTTTGTATTCCACACAATTTCTTCACAAGTAGCGTCGTGCTTGACCATTACATTGGTATGGTAATAGGACAACCTGTCTTTGAATCGATTGAAACAAAAAGAAAGATCTTTAATTTTACTGACGCTACAGCATTTCGAGTAAATTGTAGAGCACACGATATAGAATTATGTATGTAACCTCTAGGTATTTTAATTATAATTATATTTATCCGCAAATAACAAGTTAGGTATGTACACAAAGTAATATGCTTTGTTAAAATTAAAAATGTATACATACATACATATTATGTTATAATTATGTAGGTATTACTTATTTATTCTGTGTTGGTAGCCTTTTACTTCATCCTAAACTTTTATAATCACTATGATTGAAATTACTGAATGGTTCATACATTTTGGTATCTAACGTTTATTCCATAGCTGTGAAGTTACGGCACTCGTGCATTAAAAATATCACAGCCGTATAAGATTTACAATTTTGTCACAAATATAAGTACTAACCCGTCACTTGATTGGCAGGACCACCATTCATTCCACTGAACATATAAATATGTATTTTTCGCTCAAATTTCCCAATTTACTCTAGCTTAAGGTACTGCGTATTAAATGTTAAGATTTGTATACTTAGTGGTATGGTAGACAACTATGTGAAGAACAGTCTCATATTATATATACACCTAATAATTAACACAGAAAAAAAGGTAGAAGATTCCTTTAACGCAATTTGTCTCGCATTTGAACGGGCTTTCAAAATAATACACATACTTAGATTAAAGCGAATATGCAAATAGATTCATGAAAAAAAGCAATATGACACCAATTTTATTTCCAATTATGTCGTTATTTATAAACTTAAGCTGAGTTACAAACATCGTATTGTACCAACAGTTTTGGCACTATGACGCAGGTGATGACGACGGAAGATTAACCCGTCCATTCTTGAGAGACATTACAAAGTTATAGACACGATAAATCAATCCACTGTCTGACCACACACGAAGAATTCATTGACGTACATACGCGAAATTACATCGCATAATTAGCTCTTACTATTCTCGCCTAGACACGAACTTTAAATCTGCGTTGCGTAAAATAAAAATAAAAGTAACTTTCAATTGCAAACATTTTTTAACATGTTAATTCCAAGCAAAATATTTAAAATACTTCTCTAATCACTTAATGTACCTAATTAGATATTACAAAGAGTGTCCCATTAATGTTGCAAGCACGTCGCTTGCTTACAAGGTGAGGCTTCTAGTCACACATATTCTTTAGCACATTATACATTAACGATACGCCATCGAACACGCAGTGGTTAACAGAATTCCCTAGGCTTCCCACAGTGTATTCCGCACTTTAAATTTCTCACACACATAACGTTCCTGGACGTCATACTCGTCATTCTGTTAACCATATTTATCAATTTTAACAAAAACTTCCTTTGATAAAATATTCTTATAACATTTGTTTCTAAAGTGTAAAAAAGAAAATGAGAATCAAACAGAAATATTTCGGGTTCATCTCCAATCAAACGTAATATAATACACTTCATTATAATTATAGTTTTCAAACCTTTTTTTACAACAATACACATATGATTTTAATAACGTCTTGCGAACAGCGCAACGCCGGAAAACGTATGCCGTTACAAAATTCATTCCAGATAACTCGTGACATAAATTTAGTATCTCCTTGTCTACAGTTCATAGAACTTGAATTGTTTGTGTATTTGTTGGTGGACGTAGTTGTTTACATGCGTTCGAGACGTGCATGAGTCAATATATAGAAAGTCATTAGCTTATCAGCGCGGGCCGAGATGCGTTGCGGAGAAATGGAGGCGGTTGGCGCGCATCGGGGACACTCGCTCGGAGATATCCTTATCGGGCGCAGCCATACGAGCATTGTCCATACGTGACCAATAGATGTGTTTATTGATTAACATTCTTGAACTCTGTGCGCGTAAACATTAATGTTATGGTACTTATCTTTACTGCTTTCTTAATAAATCGAGTACTTGCGTTTAAGTGAAAATTACAGCATTTAATGTCCAAATCAATTTCTTAGCGCGAAGTCATAAAATTACAGTCAATATAAAATTTTTGCGATAAAACCGACTGAGCTCATGAATAGACGGACAATATTAATTAAAGGTACATACTGACAATCACTTGGATTTCCTTATTTGTTGCTGTCAGTCCATAATATTATTCTTATCGTATAAACAATGCTTCAGGTACTAAAAATTTTTGTCATTTCTTTTAATTATGTTTATCATGTTCAAGAAGGGGCCCTGTAATGGAGATTATACCCAAACGATCAATTCATTATTTATGGAATAATAATAGGTACGAGCCCATATGAAATCAAAGCTCATCGAAATAAAAATATGTACTGCTCAAGTTGTTTTATTTATAAATCGAGCTTCGTCCGTTAATCGGCGTGACCGATATCTTTGTGCATGCGCCACTTGTTCATGCATTTCTTAAAGGCTTGCAATGAATACCAACAGTAATAATTCCCTTTGAATAGTTGCTACAATAGAAAATTAGAACACATTTCGCAATCATACTCCCGTTACCTCAATAGACCTCGGAGTTTCGAAGAGGTAAACCCTCCAATTTTATTGAATGTGCCACTACTGGAGTGCGTATCGTTACAATTTAGTTTAGTTCCTATTATATTGAATTTATGGCAACCATTTCACGGTCTTGTAGCTCGCTAAGGGCGTCGGAGGCTCCGAGGCGAGCGTATTGTTGCGGTAACAGACAACCGAGCGGTAAAGTTGAAAGGCGACAGTAATTGGTTTTCGTGACAATTTCAGTCCAACAATTCAAGTATACCATTGCTGGTTCCATAAACTTCACTCATGTGGCGTTCGATGTTTTCCTTTCAATAGGAAGGGAATAATTTTCGTAGTCGACATTGAGATCGCAAAAGATAATATCTTGGTTCGGGTGTGGTGCTAGATTCCTTACAGAATATCTCTGGGGTATCGCGCGCGTCCATCTCGGCGGACAGCGCCTCTGTCCTCGGCGAAATTCGATTTATCGCCGGGTTGGCACAACGCGGCCCGTTGTATGGTTCCGCCTCTTTACTCACAACCGGGACGAGTCAGGGCTATCACGCGACATCGCGATCACACCACCTTATACGAACATTCTATCCCCACCTGTAAACGCTACTACATCGCCGAGTGCCATCCTCGTGTTTAGCGTGCGTTCGAATATTTTAAATTGCGATTACAAATCTTAAAAACGAATCTCGCGAGTCAACGACGAGAAATATTTCGTGTTTTACACAAGAATTATAATTACATATTTTAATAAGTTTAACCAATGTCTAAATAAAAGAGAGTGTTTTTATGTAGTGGAAGAAGAATTTGTATTACGACTACGAGATTAGTTAAAAGTCTAAATTTGTTCTTTTCATGATAAAAAATGCTTGTTTACATCACGTCCACAAGCCTATGTTTAGATGATTCTGCCATAAAACTCACGGGCAGCGTTGTGTAATTATTTACAATTTATTACAGCAAACTGCAATATACAGACCGCTACTGTACTGAGTTATGGCGTCGTACATCGTTTTGGAGCAATTTGCCATAATAAACCATAAAATCAAATCAATTAAGTGAAACCAGTATGTGGGTTCGTAATTGTGTGTAAGCGCAGCCCTGTGTAGCGGGCCCCGCAAATTAGTATAGAAGATTGAGTACAAGAGGTGTCGGATTACGAGCGTCCGACAGGCGAGGCCAAGGCCCAGACCGCCGACTACAACCAACCACTAATTTATGTACCTTCCATACTTTCTGCATTGAATTCCATTATACAACGAATACACTTTATCTCCGACTAAAAACTAGTTTGGATACAAAACAAACCACAATCACGGCCCGGATTACGTTAAATCCGTTGAACTTTAATGAAGTTGATAGCGGCTATCTCTCATGTCCATACAATATCCCGACTTCATTTCCAAACCGGATCTGGTGCGTCACGAGTCAACAGTAGTAATCAATAAAATTAGTGAACACCGATAATGCTACTCGAAGGAATTAATTAATCAACTATTGCATTAATTATTAGTTATATTCAAATATGGTCTGCAAATGTTTAAATTCTCCTTATCTGCACTCCTTTACCGTTTCACCGTTGAGTACGGATCTTTACTCCGACGGCATCCTCCACTATGCGTCTTTAATATGGATCGTCAATGTCATACTGTAGAGCGCACAATAAACTGAATATTATTATTGATTTGATATAAAGTGGTACTGTGATGACAGTATTTCTTTTACGATGCATGCGAAATTGGCTAATGAATGTTTTTCACACACGTAGTGTTAATTAACCAAAGATAATAAAAGATTTATAGTCGATTGAACGTAGTTTGCAACTTACCAATACTTTTTTGTGTTTTCCATGTTGAAATGTCATTCGTAACTTAGTTTCTCACATAAATAAAAAAGTTATTA
>DWQT01001619.1:0-16203 GCA_018244895.1 Myscelus amystis hages
AGAACATGTAAATTGGTCGATAGACCAATGGGGAAAAGTTCTGTTCTCTGACGAGTGCAGGATGTGTCTTCATGGTAACGACGGACGCGGAAAAGTTTATAGAAGACCAAATGAACGATTCGCCCAATGTTGCTTCTCAGAACGCGTTGCATACGGCGGTGGATCGTGCATGTTCTGGGGAGGCATGTCACTGGAGGCAAAAACCGAATTGGTTTTCATCAGTGGGTCCAATACTGGCCGTCATTCGAGAGGCCTGACGGCTTCACGATACGTAGAAGAGATACTGCAAGAGTATGTAGTCCCTTTTATGGGATTCGTCGGCGAAAACTTCGCATTTATGCACGACAACGCCAGGCCGCACACAGCCACCATAGTACGAGAATACTTGGAGGAGGTTGATGTGCCGGTTATGGCGTGGCCAGCACGAAGTCCTGACCTTAACCCCATTGAGCACTTGTGGGACGAGCTAAAAAAAAGAATCCGGGCCAGAAATGTGGCTCCTACAAATATCACCGAGCTGCAAACGGCGCTAAAGGAAGAATGGGACACTATTCCACAAGAATTTGTGGTTTCTCTAATAGGGTCAATGAAGCACCGCATGGAAGCAGTAATAAAAGCTAGGGGAGGCAATACACAATATTAAAAAACACAAATTGTTTTATTTTTCACCGTTAATACCCTTTTATACCTGTTCAAAGTTCTAGGAAGAGGTCAACCGGAAACGGTCGATTTCCGATTCCATTGTTGTTTTGTCGCTACTGCAATGGTTTTAAGGATTATGGCTATGTTATCGGTGTTTTTTAAAAGCTAACAGTATGCACTTTAATTATGTTACAAGAGAATTTGAAAAACAAGCGCCATTTAGAAAAAAATTGACCCTGAAATGAAAATTGTCGTAGTGTGCGATTTTTTTGCTCTCGAGTGTATGTAAGTGCTGCGACTTTGCAAGTAATTACTCAAGCAGATATCCCAGTGACAAGAAAATACCTACTGTGAATAACGGATTGCAGATAACAAACATCACATTGACAATAATAACACTTGTCCTACGCTAACAACTCCTATTATTAAATATAAATAGTGAATATCAATGTCAATTAAAACAATTCCATTAACAGACGATGGCAGACACGCCTTAAGGGCCAACCAGAGAAAGTAAAGGGCCGATTCATACCATACTTTCTCCACTGTGACCCCCGACAAAGGCTTCATTCCGTAACGAGATCTACCCACTAGGCAGACGTTAGTTAGAAACCACTAATAATTATACTTTATGTGTACTCTGTTTGTTTCACAAATAATTGCATAGGTAAATCTCCCTACAGGGTTTTTAAGACATTTACAAATTGAGACGGAATTAATATATGTATAATATTGAGAGTAATAGGCAGCGAATGAGTCGGTTCACCTACTAGGGTGAGATAGTAATAGACACGGACAAATATGTTAAGTCGGTCGAATAAAAACAAAAGTAGCCAATCGAGTTTTTCAAGACAAACGGGTCGAAAGCGTCTCGTCGAACGTCGAACGTTCGGAGCCCACTTGCGATTTATTTGACCTCGAATATTTAAATTGAAATAGCGCCTAACGAAAGTTTTCACGGATCTATAAACGGACAACGCAACGGTCTTTAAAGTTATATTCAACCTTACAGGTAACATGTACAATGTTGTAACTTTTTCTAATTATCATGGTCACACTCGGAATCCATAGTTTTATTATACTACATTAAACATTGAGATCTTTTTTTAAAAGCCTTCGTAAACAAATTTTATGTATGTTTCATTTTAAGTTCATAGACATAATGTTGAAATAAATTACAAGCGTGAATACTTTTCACTTATTTTTCATTTACTTTTACCAATTAATAAAAAATAACCCCCGCGGGAGATATTACATATAACGCGATTTAATCGTAGTCGATAATTGTTTGCTATCAAACCAGGTATTACGAGACAACTGATAAAAAAGGATTATTTTTACATTCTCTCTTTAAGTGTTGTCCTACAGAATTTTGCATAATCGACCTACAAGGGAACCTAGCGGTGTGTCGAGCTACCGAGGGACGAAGTGGACCTGGCAGACACCTGAGGAATTTATTGATCCCATGCTGAGCTAGAGCATGACGAGAACTGCTTTATTGCCAGACAGACATGACTTTCAAAATTTGGTACAGCAATGACTTGTTACATAAACAAATTGTTGAAATCGGTACAAACATTTAAAAAAATATGAACACAATAGTAAATGAATACGTGTATTTCTCAATAGCATTTCTAAATGAAACTGAATTGTGAGCATCAAACTTCCTCGTGCGTTTTTGAGCTTCGAAGGAAGAACTCAAGCAGTCTATTCCGGTTATTATCGTTAGATGTTAGACCTTGTTTTAACAACATTCGGCAAACGGCTTAGCCGTTAATCCATTACTCCCAAAATGCACTGTCATAATATCATGGAGAATGTTTCTAGCCTCCTGCATTTCCGTGGCCAGTGCCATTAAAACGGTTGTATTATAAACACGCCTAATAACAACTGGACAATAATATATCTATATATTTATTAATATGTCCTATTTTATGATGTCCTATCTTTAATTAACTGAAGTATAAAATTGTAATCTTTTTGTAAATTAGTATACCTAACTTAAATACACTTGACAGAAAACTGCAGTGCAGTAAATCAATCCGAGTACACTTGAAAGGTCATTGCCCGTTAATGTCAAAAATAAACGTACCTACAGTTGTAGGGTTGCAATGCAAGGTAGAAATGTAAACATGAAAAGAAATTGATTACATGATTAGAAAAAATAAATTGAGTTGACTACAATAAAATACAGCCATAATTTTTAAATAATAAATTGTTAACATACATAACATGTAAATATGTAATTACATTTCTTAAATACAGGTAATACTTTTAAATAAGTTTAAATGTATTAAGTATATAAAAAGACAAACGATTTATGTCGAAAAAGATTATTGGACATATTAAATTAATATTCAAAGTGCGGCAACCTTAACCTGACACGAAGTAAACTGCAGCGAGCAAAACGTTCAACCAGTCGTGCTCTGTCTGTGCAAAAAGTCGTCGATCTGTCTGCTTCGAATAATTAATTCTGTAAACGAGACATTTCGACGCGGGCATACTGATCGTAATGCATATATGTACCTATGTAGATGCATACTTAATATAGACGATACAAAATAATTAATAAACTAAAAACTCTATAGTACCTTCTCCAGGAAACTGGCTGATTGATACTGGAATCTTGCCGCGTGAACTTACCTTCCAATCTAATTGAATAATATTAACATAAGCTCAAAATCGTAGTTTTACACATAACTTTATTATACGTATAAAATATAACATTGATGTGAAAAGTTTGACACCTGTCATTTTGTCTATTGCAAATTCATGTACACTAATATTAAATGTCTTTTTTTATTTGAAGTAGACGAGCACTTGATCACAATCTCGCTTGAACGGTAGCGATGATGTGACCTACGATTTAAACGAAAATGAAAATGATGGTGACTTAAACCGAAGTCTCTTGTTATATTGAGGTTTAATTTTTTATTATGGGAGAAGACGTCCACAGCGAAACAACAAAAAGCAGATTTAAAGAAACCGCAATCAACCGTTATTTGACCCTGATTATTTTTTATTGTTAACTTCAGTACTAACCAAAACCTAATAAGGGCATCTTGGAGACTTCTCAACTAGCCGCGCAGACCCGCCTCTCTGACTGGGTACCGTTATGGAATTCTAATTTATCTTATTTGCTTTTTCGCTAAGTGCATAAATATATATTTAGTCCCAATGAAACCTCTAAAAATATATACCGTAACCGTACCTATATCTAGTACAAAAAGTATACATCAATATTCCCACGCCGTTTAAATGCATAAGCGGAGTTGACCTTTGAATAAAAAATTAATAGCCGCCACTACATTACATCTTAAATTGTATGTGTGTATAGTGTGTTAACGCACAGTATGTATACAATAGTACTCATTATGTAGTATCATCGAAACTCCATGGGAATACGTTTGAATTACTCAAGACTAAAAGGGCACGAGGTCGGTGACAAACAGAACCGCTCGTATTACATAATGACGATTAAAAACATCCAACAGCATCTACATAGTTGAGAAATAAAAAGTTTAATATAAAAGGTCATAGGGGAATCCTAGAAATTATTTACGATAAACAAGTATTCGGTTAAATACTATTCGCTATGTCGTTTGCACAACTTCTGTAGGACTTATTAAAACTTAATTGGAATTTTTAAAGTGTGACACTTTTTAAAAACAAGTCTTTACCAGTTAATTCATTAAAGTATATGAGGCTTGTAAAATGCGAACAAGCGTTTTCTGAAACTTGCACAATCTAAATAATGATTTCTTATTTATCCATAACATAAGAGAGTAGCGGTAGTATCGTTAAAAGATTATTTGAAAGCTTTGCATCGATCGCATCTAATAGCAGCTCACACGTCACAATACATTAGCGCAGTTTTAGGATCGTATAAGTAGTGCATTGTGAAGAGTTTTTCGCAAATGTCTTGTCATGTTTTTAAATACTTATGCAAGTCTAAACGGGCGGAAATGTATCGTAAAGTATTTTGCCGCAATTAACCATAAGCGTTAAGGGAGCATGGGAGTAATAAAAGAACGAAGAAGGAAAATGGTCGATTTTTATAATGTAACAGATGCCACGTTATTTATTTTCCCGAGAGCCGACCTTGCTCTACTTTTTACGTAAGAAAACTGTGCCTATACACGAGGAGTCATTGCAATATTAACAAAGTAGCGGTGATGTATATTTATCGTTTAAGAAAAAATATTGTTATCAAGAGTTTAGTATTATAATGCTTATTGGTAAATGTAGCTAGTATAGTAAGTTCTAAGTATCAAAAGAAGATTTTAACTATATTTATCGCGACAGGTTAGCGTTGCCAAGAAAACACCCTCGTGAATATTTGCCACAAGCGGTCACTGTCTCAGTAGCAAATAGCGCTCCGCCTTGCAATTATATTTACTCGTAATTTTACAAATCGTTTGTAAATAACATTTCGTATGAGCCACCAACGCTTCACTCTTGTAAATTGCAACAACTCCGTTATGCACCTATGTACATATCTTTAAATAGTATAAAACAAAGTCACATTCGGTTCCTGTCCCTATGTATGCGTAGCTCTTTAAAACTACGCAACTGATTTTTCTATTTTGATGCGGTTTTCTAAATAGACAGACTGATTCGACAGGAAGGTTTATATGTACATATAACTAACTAACTTTTGTCCGCAGCTTCGCACGCGTTGCAATTCAGAATTTCTTAATGGCAATAACTAAACATGTAGTATTAGAATTTGGATATTCCAAAGATAGTAGCAAATTTTCACCGTACAGGGAAAGGGGAAAGGTTGTTTTACTGCGAATTTAACGCGCGCGAAGCCGCGGGCAAAAGCTAGTGTAGGTATAAAAAGTAATGGTAACTTCAGGGTAAAATTCAAAATACACTATTAACACACGCTTTTAAGCCTTTATAAACTTGGAACCGTACTTAAAAATTAAGTGTGTACTCATATTAACCTTATTATACGCAACGAAATATCACCAAGGGGTGGATCTCTTTCATTGTATACGAATTATTAAAAATCCGTAACCAGTAAACTTAGCAGAGACGACTTAACTTCGAAACCTGACCTTATTAGGTCATAGTTTTATTAAACATCTTTAACGTATTCCTTTATCATTCCAGGTAAAACCCTCGCCCATGATGCTGCGTACTGATGAAAGTGTTACATAGATGACCCTCGTCGCAACAGCATGGGTGCAAATATGGGCAAGAATTCGAGCCTGCTCGACGCGCTGCCTTCAACCCAAGGCACACTGCACGTCGTGATGCTGGGCCTCGACTCCGCCGGTAAAACCACCGCGTTGTACCGGCTCAAGTTCGACCAATACCTAAATACCGTCCCCACTATCGGCTTTAATTGCGAGAAAGTCAAAGGCACCATCGGAAAATCCAAGGGTGTCAACTTTCTCGTGTGGGATGTCGGTGGACAGGAGAAACTCCGGCCGCTATGGAAGTCATACACTCGATGTACTGACGGCATCATATTCGTTTTGGACTCGGTCGACGTAGAGAGGATGGAAGAAGCTAAAATGGAACTGATACGTACGGCGAAGTCGCCAGATAATACGGGTGTACCCATACTAGTGTTAGCAAATAAACAGGACCTACCAGGGGCGAAAGAACCGCGAGAGTTAGAGAAATTGTTAGGACTGCACGAACTGGTCTCCTCTCCGCATGGGTCTCGAGACGCGCACGCTTGGCATGTGCAGCCGGCGTGCGCCATCACCGGTGAAGGACTGCACGAGGGCCTCGAAGCCCTCTATGAGATGATACTCAAAAGAAGAAAGCTAGCGAAGCTACAAAAGAAACGGGTCCGATAAACTAAACGTACCGCGCACGTTTACTGTTTGCCACGTTTTGTACGTTAGTGGATAAAGCGAATAGGAACCCATGGCAGGATGTATTAAATGATGTCCAAGATAGAAACACCAAATATTGTTTTAACTATAGATGTGTAACGTCTTATGAAAGTATTCCATCAATATATTGCTCAAAATATACAGCACATTTGAAGGAAACGAACGATATTTTGATAAAAATCATTTAACAACTAGTCATTTTCTTTTGAAAATATCTAGAAAAGTCAAACAGTTAAAGACGTAGATCCGTCAGCTTCTATACCAAGCATACCATGGCTAGAAGGACTTTTATTAAGTGGTTTATATCCATGAATAAAATACACATAATCATTTAAAACAAATATATTATAAAGTCGCTCACATCAAATCTGTGGGACTACTTAAATGTCACATATTACTTTTTTGAACAACTGTGACCCAACAGACCGTTTAAGGATCACTGGATTCAAAAATTTCATTACATTTAACATAGTGGTAAATTTTCTTGCAATATACTAATTTAATTCATATACAGTCTCATAATAATTGTATTATGTGTGATTTCATCATTTTTATCATTTTTACAGAATAGCATGTTAAAAAAATATTAATATGGTCACTTATTGTTCAAAAATTTTAAGCTTTTACGTTCAAAGAGGCTTTACTATAAACTTTAGATTACTTTGTGTTTGTAAATAAAGTGTAAATAGACGCTATGGATGTTATTTTACTATGTTCCAGCAAAATAAATGTTTTATTCCACCAATAAAGATTCTCTTAATATTACTGCAACATCATTATAAATTAATTTCAAAGCTATGTAACGTCTTTTTGTTACTTTCGAGAACATAAAGCAGTGATTTTAATATGATTTGTTTATAGATAGGTATTGGTAGAAATATTTATTTATTAACTTATGGAGGAATAATATAGGTAAATGTAAACCCCTATGTATTAATAAAGCTTTTACCAGAGTTTATGTTACTCATCTTGTAAATATGTAAATTCCAAGTAGATATTCGTCAATACCAAGAAACCAAACATTTATATGAGTAGGTAATATACATTTTGTTACAAATATATTTGTTTTATTATGTATACATCATGCATTATATGATAATTATATTGAGTTTATGATGAATATTGAAGTTTTTTTTTTTGTCAGAAACCTCGCGAATTGAAGCAAAATAATGTTAATGTGCCATATTGTTTTATTTAGCCGTTCTTTTTCATGTTATCAGGTGTAAGACTCTGAAGATATAAAGCCGGATTTTCCTCTTTTGTCCAATCTGTAAATAATGTCAAGTATTCAATTTCAGCATCAGTCAAACTTTGCTGACGCTCTTTAGTTACCCGAGATTTTAATCGATTGCCCTTCAACTGTAGATTATTGTTGTTTTTTGATTGGACATTCACCTCCCGAGGTAGAAGATTATGTGCTCTTAGCAACTCCTTTTCTAATCTGTAGAAGAGGCGTAATTCTTTAGCGGCGCATTTTGCTTTAACCTCCTTCATATTATCTAATCCTATACATCTTTTCATGGCACTGCGAACTGAACGGCCCTGTATTGCATCTAAACGTTTTGAATAATCCAAATACGTCGTTTCAAGAGCTTTAGCCATCGTCACTATGTCTATATTCATCGGTTTCTCACAGAATACCTTATCAAAACAGAACTCCAAGTGAACAATCAGTTTTAAAACTTCTGGCGTACCAACAGTTTTATAAAAACATCCGTTAAGTATTTTAAAGAACTGTTCTTTTAATTGATGACTTCGTTCCTCACAAAAAAGTAAAAGATTTTCAAAACCCGTTATACAACCCCTAACGGCTGCACTATCTGTGGCATTCTTTTCTTTTAAAATTTGTATACCTTCGTTTAAGGTTTTTCTATGCGGAGCAAGTTGCGTTTCACGGCTAAAATGATATACCTGCTGTTTCTCCATCCCATTGAAAACATCTATCAAATCATGCGGATAAGTAAAATACAACACAGGCTTAACAAAGGAACCAAAACATTCCTTACGCATTTTCTCAAATGTAACAGTAAAACTATCGTCTGCATTGGAACTACCATAATCAAATCCTTTAGCTTCTATTTCCACAGATCGCGCGAAATCTCTGTTGTTGGAACGCCATATCGGGGGTGATAAGTAATATAAAAACCTGCCGTACTTCTGTTGCAGGCCATATTTGTAGTCCAGACCAATAAGCCGCGACTTTATAGTAAAACTTTTATCTGCAATATTTTGCAACTCCGATATTTTCTCCTCTAATTTCGCGTTTAACTTTTTCCCTTCTTGTAAAGTATTCATGGATTTTTGATAATCTTCCATTATATATCTATCAAAAATGTTTGTTTGCTGAGTAAACCTTTGCAGACTTGAATCATATATTTCTTTTTCCATTCTAAAATTTATCTCAATATTTAAAATACAATCATTTATGTAACCAATTTCTTGACGAATACGTAATAGACTATTCAATAAGATATTCAGTGATTTATAAAGAGGAATATGGTGATACAGTGGTCTACCATTCACAATTTTAAAGAATTTTTTATCCAAGTCAGTAACAACAGATACATCATCTTTGACCACTTTTTGTAATTTTTTTGTGATCCTTGCGTTTTGGATTTTATATCTTTCGTATACCTTCACATCCAACTGATTCATGTATCTTTGTTTATTTTGTTTTTTTTCGTATGATTTATAAGGTAACAATAACTCTACTCGTTTAATTGTGTTAACTGTTAAAGAGTTTTTGCGTGGAAACAAACTAGACATGCTATCAGTAAGGGAAGTTCCTTTTTCAGCACTCCTATATGTCATATCCAAACAATTACCGTGTGACTTTACAAATATTTCACAGTTACTCGACGCCCCATTGCCTTTTGTCGATATATTAACTAATCTATTACGGGAATGTTTATGTCCTGAAGCTTCGAACATTTTAAAAATACAACACAGTTCAATATTATGTCTAATGTAATCACTAACAAACCTGAACCATCTAGAAACCTCACTTTTTAATATAGGCAGTGAACGAAAAAAAAACATTACAATTTTAAAAAGTATAATTATCTTGTTCCCAGTTTCGACTGATTGGAAATTGAAATATAAGAAAACGTCTAAGGCAGAATAGATTTACGTGGTACCCACTCGAAAGCGGGTTTTACATAATCATAATACTCTTTAAGATACGGTGCCGGATTAGTTCCCTCACACCATTCTGTAAATAATAATAATCCATTCTTTTCTTCCGGGCTTATTTTGTATTTCCTCGCACTAGTACGCTCGCCAGTTTGTGCTTGCGATTTTCTTCTCTCTGCAGATGCCAATGCGATTCGGTTCTTTTTATTCAAAAATTTCTTAAACACTGGTCTCGTATACTTAGCGGGCGGTAAAAAGGCCTTATTCATTGCATTTGTCATCTCACGGAATGCTCTTAATTCTCGCTGGGCTTTATATGCATCTCTCATTGTCTTTAAGTCCTGCGCAAAGAAATCATTTCTGGCCTGGTTGACTATTTTAAAGTCTAAGGAGTCCAATCGTAAATTGTAGTCTTCATACATAACTTCCAATATTTTCATTGGATCTTGTAAACTCTGGTGCCCTTCTTCGCACTTCCCAAAAATTTGCTCATAAACATATTCAATACAAATTTTTAGTTTGAGCGTAGTAGGACTAGCGACACTATCATAGAACGAAGTATTTAAGATTCTGAAAAATTTTTGTTGTAAATGATTCTCATTGTAATTTTCTCTACCAATTTCATTATTTATATGATCAATATAGTACTGAAAATAATCGAGTTCCTGTATTGTAGAATATTTAAGTTGCTTAATTCTTTCTTGTAATAGCCGAAACGGACCATCAGTTTTAGACAGCTGTATTAAATATTCTCGACTCTGTAATTCCATCGACCGAAACAAATACATCATCTGTTCAGGGTGTTTAAAAAACATACTAGCTGGATATGGATCTACTAATTCTATTTTAGCCAGTTCAATCATCTTGTCTATATCGGTCGTCTCAACTAAATCGTTATCTGTCATAAATTCTCCTTCCTCAAATTGGATTGATTGAATTCTGTTTCTCAAAGTTTCGTCATATTGTTGCCGCCATGATAAAGGGGCTACAAATATTAAGTAGCTGCGATATGTTTTTAGTATATTACGTATAGCATCCAATTTGAACAATATATTGTTCAAAATTGTCAATTTAGATACATATCCGAGAAATTCAGTATTTTTTGCAATCAATTCAGCATAAACTTTCTCCGCTTTGGCCACTTTTATACAAGATTTCTTATAATCTTCTGTCAGAAATTTTTGAAAGTTTTTTACGTGTTGCTTAAAGTTGCTTAATATGTCATCGTGGTCTTTAATTTCTTCTGCAAGATTTTGTTCTATTTTCATAATTAAATCACGTCTATACCCTATCTGTTGTCGGTTCATAGCATAGCTACGAATATTATTCACATATACTTTAATATCATCAAAACACCTTGAAGGTCGACCCTCAATTACAGTGTAGAATTCGGGATGAATTTCTACTACAGCTCTGACATCATCAGGAGGTTCCTCGAGAAAAAGCCTTTCTGAAATATCTCGTGTTGCTGCAATCCTCAAGTTATCTTTCAAATGTAATGGCTGAGCCAATCTATTACTTGTTATTAATTTTTCTCTCCGGTCACTATATTTTATGTAAGATAGTAACTTTTCAGATCTTGGTAAATGAAACGGTGTGCTTGATGTTTTCTTGTCCCTCCTCTCCTGAACAGCGTGTCTGCGATTGGCGAAGTAATGTTGAGTATTTGGTACATAGCGCCGCCTAAATATGATATCCAAAGTCTTCAGTGGAACCATTGGTTTTCGTTCTTCTTTTAAGCATGACATTATAGCTTTAAGCGTAGCGCTTTTTGAACAAAATTTGCAATTAAAATAGAATAATTGAAGAAAAATAGAAGAATTGAATAGAATATAACACTTCTAAAACTGTATTGACGGATGTCAAATATACGCTTAGTTTTGTTTTAAGTATTAAATAGTATCCAGGATTCAAAAATAAAAACTCCTACATTGATTGTAAAGTATGTATGTATATTTTGTTTATTTCAAAATACAACAGTATTTATTTATTTATAAAATAGGTGATAAGGCCTGATATTAACGCAAAAATACACATGCTTTTATGACACCTATGATGGTATATTTTTTTTTATTTGCGATGCTACAACTACTGCACGATATATGCTTTTTATGAATAAAGTAGACTAAATCACGCGAAATAAAGTAAAGGAAAGCTTATTTCACAAAAAAAAGATTGCATTCTTCCATGACACCGCGAGGTACATAGAAAAGAGAAATTTATCGCGTAAAGTTACATGGTTTACACTTTGTTGCCACCCGGGGGCTCATAGGAAGATTTTAATCTTCTGCTTAACTTATCTACGTCTTTCAATAACTTGCTTGCAATGACTGCTTGTTTTATTGCTCGAGTCCCGTGTTCGTATGTTTCTTTTTCGATTGTTTTTATGTCCTCTAAATCGAACACCGACAAATGTAACATCAGATTGTTGTACTCTCTTTCAAGCGACAAAGTAAGCTCCAAAGAACTTAAGCGGGTATCATTTGGAGCAATCAATTGTTCATATGCAAACTCTACATAATTGAACATCTGAAGGGCAGTCTCTGACGACAACAAATATTGCATCTTTTCATCTAAAATTTTGAAAAATAATTCCTTCAGTTCGACTTCCCGGTTTTCATTCCAAGAAATAACTTCTTGTATGTTATTTATCTGTAAACATTGAAATATACACTCACATTTTACTGGTGATTTGGTAATTTAAAAGACATTTAAATTTCCAAAAGAGTAAACGTGACTTACCTTTTCTTGAATGTAGTCTAATTCATGATTTAATGAAGTTTTTAATTGATGAAGTAACTTTAAAAATTTATTCTTCTCAGAATTAAGTTCTTCGGTTACTAATAAGTAGTTTAAATTTTGTTTTTCCAATAGACCAAAAATAGTGAGCAGTTGCTCCGGAGTTTGAAAATAGAGGCGCGCTGGAGGTAAATTATTTAGCCTGTCGCTTATTAAATCTTTATTGATTTCACGAAATATATCATTATCCATAGTAAAAATTTCTACATTTCCTGTCACATGATTTAAATGTTGACTTTGTTGCCACAAAACAGGAGCTGCCTTATGAAGAAATGATTGAAATGACAACATAATTTGTAAAGACTCATCAGTGTATTGTAACTTGGACTTCAGAGATGCTAGCCTGTAATTGGCCTTTTTATGCTCTTCTGTTTGGTTAGCCAAGTCCCTAGCCAAACAGTCGGACTTGCGCATTATAGCAATAGTTTTATTATTGTCATCTGCCAAAAACTTGTCAAAGCTGTACTGGTACTCATCAAAATGTTTCGATGCAGTCTCATAAATTTTTTTCTCGGTCTCGATGTCTCTATCGATTCGTAGAATTTCATCCGTGAGAAAACCGTAAACCGTCCTTTTCAATGCAATATTTTTAATGTTTTTCTTGTACTCGTTAATGGATATATTGGGTCTAATAGGTCTTCCGTCAACCAAGGTATAATAATCGGGGTCTACGTCAACTATACTTCGCACGTCACTGCTGTGTTCAATTGGTGGAAGTCTAATATTTGATATAGATCTTCTAGAACACTCTTTTCTCAGCTTCTTTCTTCTTCCCATTTTCCACGATATATATTGGACACCAGAACAGGCGTATGACATAAATAATATGCGAATTAGTTCGATATTACTATAGTGACCCTACTGCTGTTTACCTGTTGCATAGGAACCTTTCAAATCAATAAACCTTCAATGTTTACAATGGAAATCTGGAATCATTATGTTTGAATATCTATATATATTTGAATGGCAGGTGAAAGTTATATAAATTTAGGAAATTTAAGAGTTTAATTGGCACAAAACAATAAATAAAAATAGCAGTAAATTAAAATAAAATAAAATCATCGTGTTATGTTACCTTATGTTACCTCCTTACGAGTTAATTTTCAAAACAAAAGCGTAGACACACGAATTACTTTATTTTAAAATAAAAAGCTAGATATCGCTTTTTAAATTATTGATTTAAAAATTATTTTTTTCGAGTTTTCAAACAAACTTTTAAGCCGCAATTACATGTGTCTAACGTCAGTATTACTGCGACCGCCGCCCTCTCATTTGCTACTCTCTTCATTATTCAGGAGCGCCTGCCTGTCTTATGACGATTTTAATTTATATAGATAAATATGCAGCATTTATAAAACCGTCAATCAAACTCCATCTTGTTAAAACTTATGACTCCTATATACCTTTAGGTTTATTGAGTGTCGATCAAATGTCATAATAAACTTCTAGTCACTAGAGCTTCCGCTCTCATCCTCTCGCTCTTCATCTTCTACATTCTCCTTTTTGACTTGCTCCCACGGCATAACGGGTAGGGGTTCCACGAATGAATCGTCTATTTTCAACTTGTAGAGTAATCTAGGCGTGAAATGTGTCGGTAATGGCCACACATTTTCTGGAAATGCAAATGGCGATTTAAATGTCTGTACACCATGAAAAATTCTGAAGCAATTACATTTTTCGTTCGCGGCCAAACGCTATTCTATCACAAAATTTTAGAAAATATCTTAAATAATCTTAACTTCTTAACCGTTATTGCCAACCAATTTACTACGTCGATGGGTGTATAATGTTTTTATACCGCTTGAGATACAGTACCTAGTAGGGATTGAAACTAACCAAAATAGAATACGTAATCGTCCACACGCCGATGCAAGTGCGCAACATGGCGGAGATCAAGAATATGTTGCGATTGGAGCAAGAAATCTAGAAGAGCCGCTTCTGGCAACACCTCCATTCTGTGATCCGCTGCATTCAGGGCATCGAACGACGTCATCTTGATTTAAAAAAATCTATTACTTGACATAATGAAACATTTACATAAATTTAATCATGCCAGATATCGAAAATAATAATAAATATAAACATATGAACATATATGTATATGCAGAGGTCAGTATGTAAAATAACTTTTTTACGTTAAAAGAATGTACAGCATAGGTGTTGCTACACAGGCTCACAGCTGGTTTGCGAAAAAATTATAAAATAGCAAAACTGACCGTTTCATCACTTTTCACCAAGGCACAAAACCGTGTGATCTTATCCAAGCAAATACGCAATTGTTCCATGTGAGCAGCCAGCGGGCCGAATACATCCAGATTGCCGACCAAGGAAGGCGGTCGACCTGTTAACGCGCGCCATCCATCGAATAGCAGCTGATAAAATAAACGTAATTCTTATTTAGCTTAGCTATGTAAGAATTTGTAGTATTACTGAGGCGAGTGAAGTCTGCCAATCCGCACTTTGGTAGACTAAAGTTTAAAACGCTCTTACAATGAGAGAAGGCTTGTGTGCAGTGTGAAAAGGGCCGAAAGAAACATATGTAAATGATAAGGCTAAATCATTGCTAGTGTTTAAATCTTAAATAATAGGTAGTGACTACAACATTTCATTTATAAAGTACCGGTAAAGCGGTACCCGCAGCTTTCTATAATTGACGCTATCATCTTATCGTGATAACTTAGCTAACACTGCAGAATGCTTTAAACATTCATAAATATGAGTGAACCCTACTTTAATCTCCATATTCTTTAGTTAAACCCTAATGATTTTCATAAATGGTTTCATAAACGGATAAATGGTTTTCTTACCAACGATGCAAATATATGAATCACAAGTTACGCACAGTTTTTATAGAATGGTATACAATCAGCAGTTTTAGTCTCTTGAGCATTTTTCTCTCAGGTTTCTGCTGCACCTCTTCATTTGTAACGTTTTCGGATTCAGTGCTCGTTTTCAAGTCTTCTTGTTGCCTTGACTTAATCCATTCTACTTCTTGATGGAACAGAAATCTCAAATGTCTGTGAATTGTGTCTTCTGATCCCTATACAACAAGTAAACAATCCAAGTACTTATTAATACTTTCAACAATGAAACTTTTATTTTTATACTTGCCTCTATAATATGCACAAAATAGCTGTCGTACACCAGCAAAAGCCCGTGAACGTGAATGTCGCAATAACCTAAATTAACATTTTGAATGGTTTGTTGAAATTGCTTTATTAATTCTTCCCTACTCAACGCATGTTCGCCTATGTAGATCATACGAACGGCGTAAGCTTTCTGAAAATCAAAAGTCCAGAATGTAGGTATGTTTATTTTTTATTAGGTTTTATAAACGTCAGTCGGCGGTCCAAACTAGTTATTGCCGCCAAATGGCACAGTACTCACAGTAGTAATGACACTAAGTGATTTACACTATACTTCGACTGAATACTAACAGATACTTCCTGAAACAATTGTACTGACAATTAAATACCGATGAAATTTAATCAACCTATGCCTACCAAGATACCAACTCATGGTATTATTTACACCTATTACTAAGTAATTTACAGTACTAAACATTGTGATTCCTACGATACTATTCAAGGGCAGTTGCTAATTTCCATTGACGGCAATAACCACTGCTCGTTTGTTATCCTTTTCACATTAAATATCATTTTTGGATTTTGGATTTTTATAAATACAGAATTCCAACACGTGAACGGAATAGCGGAAATCAAAATATGGTGTTTTTAGTAGCTTTATATTATTTGTATACCTTTGTTAATGT
>DWQT01001620.1:0-16201 GCA_018244895.1 Myscelus amystis hages
GGCAAACTGCACTGTTCTATACTGCAAATCATAGTGAGTTTGTTTGCGTAGGTCAACGCTCTCTCCAAGTACGTTTTATGTGTTCCTGCTGTCACGACGTCATTCTAATAATAGAATAATAGGAATGCAAACATCAAGCACACTGGAATGTGCATGTTGCTTGCAGACTATGTGTTCTGCATTTCATGACCGTTGGACATGTGGACGGCCGAAGTCATTGAATTTAAATCTTCTCAAAATAAACAATAAGAAAGTATCGCGCTCGACGGCAAACAATGTTTTAAATGAGACGATCGTTTATCTAAGGAAATGAAAATTGTAACTTGAGAAGAAACGTCACGTTTGCACTGTTCATAATATTATGTTTAATTAAGTTATACAATGCGCTGCCTAACTCGTTAAACTTTCATTATTATCCGCTCTCGCAAATTGCTCGTACGTGAACGAATTGTGCTCACAATCGATCTCTGTGGCGCTCGTGAGCCTTTGTTTGACTTCGACTCCGAATTCAGCGTAATTGCCTTTCAGCCTTTCATTATTCAACTTTATGCAGTCATTTACTTGCGTTATTACGAAGGGAGAGTTGCGGTAAGTGTCGTGGGTGGATGCATTAATCGTAATATGTAAATGTGGGGATATGAAATATTGAAACTGCGAACGTGGTTTTCCAACATCGGCGGGCAAAGAGTGTTCGACCTTACGTTACGTTTTTTTTCCCTACACTTTGAAGCGGTAATCCTCTGAGTAGTCTGCGGTGCTTAATATACACAGTTACAGCTGCACATGAATATTTCATAGTCTCAAATAAAAATGATATCTTAATAGATGTACTTGATTTTTGCAACGCATTTTAGGTAGCCAAACAAAGTTTTTATCTAGCTGGAAATCTTCCTTGAACGTGATTTATTCAAATAGCATGGAAACACTACATATCGAGTTCATGTATTAAAATAGACATGACAAATCACTTGACATTTTTCCCTGTACGTAATTTGTCACTGCTACCTTTACTGGCATATGCCCTGTGTTCTATACATGAATTTTAATGAAATTTCTTATTGTTCTAGATTGAAGATGAAGGAAACCATGGCAACGATGACACAAGGCTGTTCATTCTCTCCACATTGGCCGGGCAGCACAAGCCGCGGGTGTCCTGCGCTCTTTGCAAGGAGACTCTGCATGTCTTCGACAGATATCCGCTTGTGGACGGCACATTCTTCCTAAGTCCTCGACAACATACCAGCAGCGCTGTTGAGGTAACCATTCATACTACTTTAGCTGATATGTACTTATGATCTATGCTTTCCACATAAATTAGATACATTATGTTTAAACGCATCCATAATGCAATATACTTTACCTCAATCAATGTCGCGTCTTGATAAGATAGAAGGAGGATTTATTGGGATATGCTAGCTGAATCCACAACTAGTTTTCCATTGCTGACTTCTCTGACCTTTGACTGGGCAAATCCTCAATATTCTGAGACGAGGCGAGTTACAAATAACATTTACCTCATTACAACTTTGTTTACAAAGCACTCAATTGTAGCAAAGCAAACTTTCTTCCAAACTTAAATAAGATCTTCCAAAGTTTATTCAAGTCTACTAAATAAGGTAAGCGTCTCGTTCGAAACATGCGACGAACTTCTCGACTGTCGGTGTTTGTTCAGCGAATTAGAAGACGAATACGAGCGTTCACGGATACTCACATGTTTGTTTGGCGTTAGAATTAGCATCCATACCTTCCTAGACTACTCCGACTTCTCTTACGGATCTCTCATGTAATATCCAAAAATATGTCTTTTCAACCGTGTCCCTTTTTATGATTGCATATGTATTACGATTCCTTGGTTAACAATTTTTCCAATGTCCCTTACATCATAGTAACTTTTCTTTCGGCGACTTGTTTCGTAAATTCATTTTTTACATATTTTCGTGCAGGTGAAAGTGGAAGGACGCACGCAATACCTTACGTGCGTGTGCATGGGATGTCTGGAGCGATGTGATCCAGACCGCACCATCCGATGCCGGTTCTGCGGACAGAAATGGGACGGCTCCTCGTTGGTTCTAGGCACCATGTACTCTTATGACATCTTCATGGCCACGCCCTGTTGCGCTGAGAGACTGAAGGTATGCAATGAAATTATATTATTCGCGTGTGATACTGTTAACTGTATTATTTATTCTAAACAAAGTGATATAAGCAATAAATCTTAATATTTCTTCCACAGTGTAACAACTGCTACAAGCCACTGCTGCATCCTCACCAGCGCTTGAACTACTCAGACTACTCGCACCCGGTGACGTGCCCGCACTGCCGCGTGGTCGATACACACTTCGTGAAGCCGTTGTCCTACTGCTTCACCAAACGGGTTTTCCCGTTATTTCAGCAGTGGCCATAACAAACGGCGGTGCCGGGGAACTCCCCCGGCACCCCCCCGGATCCATGGGGCCTCGCGCCGTCCCCGCCGCGGCGCGCCTCCCCGCCCGCGCTTCGCCCCGTCGTCAACACGAGCATGGCGACCCGCGCGGCCGAACCCGTCGACGAGCCCGCTAAATACCTCAACCCTACCATCGCTAGCATTACTGAATCGTTGTCGCTGCTGGGCCTGAGTCCGGAGACTTTGGCCATGAGTCTGGGTGAAAGTCTCGCCGAGCGCTACCTCGCGGAGCTGCGCCCCAAGCAGGCGGCGGCCGAGCGCTCCGCGCTGCCCGGCTGCGCGCTGCCGCGGCGCGTGCCTTTCTCGGAGCCCTCCCATCTGCAGCTCTTCTCCAACGACTTCATCGAGTACTTGAATCAGATCGCGTAGATCTGACACGCGGGACTCTTTTGTGGCGGTTTATATTGGACTTGTGAGTGCGTCCTCCGAACGGGAGCTAGTTATAATTTTTGTTAAAATTAAGTTGGTATTATTGAAAATAATTTTATGTATCGGTTTAGATTATACTATTGATTTTATTTTAATTTTATTCTGCACTTTGTTGATTAAAATAAGTAGATGTTGATTTTTATTGAAAATAATAATTAGCGGTATAGTGACGCCAGAAACTGCATTTTTTTGTTTTCCAATTGAACCTTAGATCGGGGTGAATACTCCTTGTGAAGGGGGAAAGAAAGTTTTTAAATTATTGATTACCTTCGATTTCAGTGATACTGATACGACGCCCTATTTGATAGGGTCGTTTGAGTGGTGTGTTGTTTAGTTCAATTTAGTTTATTAGTTATGTTTTATTTTAGCAAAATTTTAAACTTAACTTAAGTGTTATACAATATTTTCGTAGGTTTATTGCGATCCTTTATTTCCTCCCACCAAAATGGCACTTTGATTTTGCGAAGGAATTTCTTTTTTTCAATTAGGGTTGCCATGTTAGTTTATTTTTTTTATATCATTTTCATTCACTTATATTTTCACTTAATTATTAATTACGGTAGTGGTTTAAATCGTAAGTGTTTGCTGTGTCACCAATAATATGATTAGCTTGTCATATATTATATATTACAATTAATATAAGGTTACACATGTAATACTATTTTCTATTTTGTTAACATTGTAACACTATATTATCGATCAGTGATTAGCGGAATGTTGAAATTGTTATAAACTATTGTGATGCTCTATTGTTTTCTAAATTGTGCCATATCAGTTAATAAAAACTTTCTTTTCGTTTGGGTTCAAAAATGTTGTATTAAAAGATTTTATTATCCGCTAATCATTGTTACTGATTATTATTATTTTCCTTTTGTTTTCGAGCGTCAGTTGCGTTTCTTTTGTTTTCTGTTAAACATCAAATTATCTGGCTATTGCTATACATTAGGTTAAGGGTTTCTTATAATTATCATGAATGTCTATTTATTGGTAAGAGTAACGCTTCGACATTTATTAAGCGTGTAAGCGATGAGCACATTTACTCAGTAACTGTTTAATGTCAACTTCCTAGGTAAGATTTTTGATACATTTGATACTTATTACTCGCAAAGTGATTACATACAAGTGATAAACAAATTCTAGTATCTAGTGCGTGTTTAGAGTATAGTGATAAAGTGGTGCGGATAGGCAGGCGCTTACGTAACGGATCGTATATGAGAATAATAAAAATAGGGTAAACTTATATCGGTGGACTGACGTTCATCTGTAGGCAATAATTCTATAAAGACTTGAAGATTTTTATAGGTAAAAATTTTTTCATAATCCTTCTTAAAAATCATAACTGCCATTTTTTAATAAATCGTTGCGACCAGTATCGATATTGAACTATCGGTACGTGGAAATTGTTCATGAAACTGGACTGAATCTGTTACGTAGTAAGTAGATCCATTGCGATCATCACCTACCATCATCGTTACGCCATCATCGGTACACTTCGCCATCATCCGCATCACTGCACCTCATAAATCGTCATCTTGTCATCGAGCACGGTTTGAGTGGAAGGCGAACTGGTGTCACTATATAAGTCGTCAACCTTAAATAGGACTGACTCGTCTCTTAAAAAGGACAAATCCTAGATTGATACCAATAGGGTGGAACAAACGTATGGGAGTTTAAATTTCTATATCTTGTACGTAGATTTTACGTTGTATTACTTGAACGTATACATTGCGTTGTATTATAAGAACAGTGTTTCCGAAAACCTTGATAAAATATAGTTGGATTTATATATGAAGTAACGCTCTCAAATTAAACATGACTCTATTACAATACGTTTTAAAAACATTAAAGAAATCTGGTATGTAAATTATCAACAAACTTTCAAATATTTTCTAAGCACAATACTGCACACTTTAATTATTAAAACGTTTATATCATTGTTTTCTATTTACTGCAACCAGATTTGTACTGTCAGTACACAGAAACATCATAAAATTCCATAGTAGCTGTTACTTGATCGCTACCTGTAATTCGTGATTACTGAAACTAGGCTAAAAACTAATAATGATGTTTTCTAACAACTATATTGCTAACAGTTGAATGAATAATAGACTATTATCATACACGATGTGGAAACGAGTCTGTACAAAAAGGTAAACAAACGGCCATACAAAGATCTGTTTATTGGCTAATTTTCTACATTTCCAATACACGTAGGTATTACTCGATATACGATGTAATGTAATTTACGTAATGTAGTGACCAGTTCGTCTAGTGTGCATGTATGTATAGATACCTGTGTAATTTTAAATATGTAGTACTTTCCGCTTATATTTTTAATGTACTGTAAGATTGAGAATACTATATCGAAAACATTATCTGTATCATAGTACGTACGGTATCATAAATATGCAGTCTATCTACAGGCAGACGCTTGACAAAGTGTTTATTGAGATATATTAATGCATATTACTAGATTAGCCATAAATCGATAGTACATAATTTCAACAATATCAAAGAAACCCTATTATTTTAACATGCCGCCGAGCTGTAATGATGTGTCATATGTTAATCAATTTTAATTTTATCGAAGTTTGCTCGTTCGAATATAGAATTATATTTAAAAGTTTAATATACATTCAGATAAATGTATACAATAAAATATTTGAAAAGAAATTGCGACGAGCTGTTGTTGGTATATTTAGGAAAATATTAAAAAAAAATTTAACCAGATCATCTGATGGTGGCCATGTACAAATGATAAGTGAAACGTCATTACAGTTCGCTAATTTAGGAAAGAAACAAAAAATATAGAGTCATATTGTTTAATAGTCAATACAGAGCCATCTAACGTAGATGTATTATAGGCACGGAGCCAACGGCCCTAGGTATAAGGTCGTTGACCTCTTTTCCGGTACAAATTCGAAGTAATATAATGCTATATGAAAAAATATAATATCCTCTAGGCGAATATATCAGTCCTCTGACTCAGGAAGGATGTGTATTTAATATTTTAATAACGTTTCACTATTACAAATCTTTCCATTACCTCTATATTCTACAAATAGTAAATTATAACGAGGCGTTACGGCTCCTAAATTAAAATCCTCTATATTATTGTAACTTAAAATTAAAAACATAATTATCGTGAGTAATTAATAAGTTACACTAACTTTCTTTCTTATAGTACAACTATTTCTTTACATAATCTTAAACAACGGCACCGGTTGGTTGACAAACCGTCGTACGACTAAACAGTTTAGTCTTTCGCTGCGTTCGTTGAGTTTTGTAGTATGATATTAATTTTATATGATGGACGGTTTGTCAAGAAACAGCTGTTCTATTAATATTAGCTCTTAAGTTATCAAGGTACCCAATCTCCGAGCAGCACGTGGAAACTAAAATTAATATACGGAACACTTGAAACGGTTGTATAGAATGTTATCAGGAGTCATATTTATCAATAGTTCTCCCTGTACTCCTGCGCATTTCTTATATTATCCTAGTATATGTTTTATTATTCATATTTTAATCACTTAGTTATTTGTTCATTTAATATACTTATATGTAATTGATTACACAAACGTTGCAAACTTCTTAGTTTATTTGCACATATTTGTTAAATTTTTGTATTTAATAACAATTTATTTAGACACCGACATTCAAATTACTACTTGTTGAATTTAATGTGGTGTAATTTAGAGAATTGCTTAAAAGTACAAAGAAACGATTTGTTACTTTTATAAATTTTATCAGATAAATCAAATACATATTAAAAGTAACAGTGTTCTAGATAATCTTTACGAAATAGTTGCTGTAATCCTAATATAAAGCGCAATTGTTTCACCTAACAGAACTAACTAACCGTTATTTTACATTTTAAATAAATTTTGTTTTCGTTGGTAAATTTAGAAACAAAAAAAAATTGTTATTTATATGAAAGCTATATCTTCTATCTCTATTAGGTTTTCTTTTATATTTATTTAGATTCGTATTTTAAAATGCGACTAGAATAGTACATAGTAGGTGCACTCGGTAGGTATCCAATATTGGCATAATAATCGCTACACTAGGTCTTGTGTCTCGCTTTTCGATACGTTTTTATCGAACCTTATTTCCACGGTAGACATTATTTAGGGTTTAGGTACTTTCTTTCATATTAATGAGTGTGAATGGAATGCATGTTTGTTGTCACACGTAACCTTAAGTTTAGTCATTTTCACGTTTCTTTGAATATACTACTTATAGCTAGTGCCCTCGCGACAGCGTCCGAGTTATATTATAAGTGTACATTCTGGTCAAGAGTGTCGTGCCCACGCATGCCTCGAGTAGAATTGTTATAGTAACTTTTGTTTTTCGTCTAATTCTCGTTTGTCTGATCGAAGTAATTAATCCATCTCGCCAACTTGCTTGGGTGCAGTAAAAAAATTGTCGAGCAATTTTTATTACTTTATACAATTGAACCGGTCGAACGACTTCCAAATAATGTTTAAAATCACAAATCGGTCAAATCGTGATATTGTCGTTTTATATACATACGTACCATAATATGGCATCTATGTACTTTACAATTAGTCTTTACGATACGTTCCAAGTGCATACATTATACTATGTATAATACATAGTAATATTTCAGACTTGGTTTCATACAAAGATTTATTACTAATATTATGGAATGTGATATTATGTCCCCGATAAATACATAAGAAATTGTGATAATTTGAACCAGGAATACAATTTATGGCAATATTAGAAATCAGAAAGATAACTAAAATAATGTAAATGTTTAATAACAGAAGTACATTTCCCTAAAACTGTCCAAATTATTGAATGAGAATTTTGTACTTTTATACTTTTCTAAATAATTATACCGAATGTATTTTTATTCCCACGTTTGTATTTCCGACTTTTTAGCAATAAGACTCGTGCGTCATGCTCTAGACTGCCTTTACTGTAAACTGCAAAGCGTCATGTGACTTGATTCAGACAGACTGTAACTTAGGTTATTGTCAATGTGACATTCAGTATCCGAGTAGTACCCGGCGGCCTCAGGTGAAGCTCAAAATTACTCCAACGCATTGGCTGATTCTAGTATACGGCTGTTATTGGTTAGTGAAAGATGCAAATCAAAATGTGTTAATTATATTTTGATACTCGATGTTTTCTACACTAATGTAGTCGTACGTATTACGGTATTAACTTTTTGTATTAACTCGTAGGTAGGGCTTAACGTTCCGTCGCATTTGTTAGTGTAAGCAATAACCCTGTCGTGATCTCGCTAGCGCTCATATTACTTGCAACATACTATAACGTTCGCTACATTCTACTAACAAATGCCATGAGAATGTGATAAGTGATATTACAATCGTTCGCCACGGAAATTGTAATGATTTCGTATCGGTTTCGTATGAAATACTAAGGGAGACCTTAGCGCGGTTACGTTGCAAGTTGGCTTGTGTCGATCTAAGATAAGGTAACAACTGACTTGTAGGAACCATCGATACAGTGATAATCTACGAATTGGATAAGGATATAAGTTATTGCGAGGCAATTAGACTATCGTTCTGTACGTAACGCGCGGGGTGTATCAGGGTATGAGTGTCATAATTTGTAATAACACTAAAGGAAACTTTTTGTACTTTCGTATCAATGACGAGTAATTTAGCGATAACGTTTTCTATTAATATGTATGTAATTCGTAAATTGAACATCAAGTAATGATGTACGTTTTTTTACTGGAAATCGTAGCTGTAGTATTTTTTATAAGAAAAATCGAGTCGTGTACTCGTACCTACGTGTATCACAGCGATAATAGATATTGTATAAGACCGCTCGTACGGCGATTATTAAGAAGCAATCTATACGAATTGCAACCAATAATAAGTCATTCGAGTACATGTAGGTTTAGTAGGATTTCTTCTTGATGTCGTCGGTTCCGAGCTTACGGTCGTTTTAAATTAGGATTAGTGGTTTTTCTTATAGTACTTGCGATTCGATCAGATGCTTTGAAAAGATTGTTTTGTAATTGGCATTCTTTGAAAGGCCGAGTAATTAAGTAATCTCCATTATATACATGCTTTGGACACGTTTGAAATACGTCAGTCTCCTTACAGGAAGACTTGATGTTGCCCACAGACGCATATCTTTGTGCACGAGTTAGGTTCGTTTACATTCAAACAGCGGCGTATTTATGATTTTAATCTACGAATACACTATGCCAATTGTGTGATCATTATTTATGCGTCTAATATTAATGTGACGTGAATATTGGGACCAGGCAAAATAATGGAGGTTGCTTTTTACAGTATATATTTGATGCATTAATTTTATAAGCATCTCTTTATCTTATAAAATAATTTCTCATTATAAGCGATGTATGTTCGAATGATTGAGTATATTCCTCGTGTTATACATTTTTTCCATTTTTTCTCGCGTAGGTAACCTAGATCTATGCATTATAATTATTGAGTGTGGTCGTGTCTAAGTGTTTAATACATGATCTCTTCTTGTTTACTTACAATTTTTCTGGAATACGGCTTGTGAGAGGTGGAAATTATGGGATGGAGTGGAAAGCTCAGAGAAAACGCCAATTGATTAATTTAAGGTAAGATTAAGAGTTTGGAATAAAATAAGGGTCGTTTATATGTATCGCTATTAAAAATAACTTATACCATTGAAAATTGATATTATTTTATGAAAACTTTAATACGTCTCAACGTATATTTTTGTAATTTCGCACTGGATGCGTAAGGAATTGGCACAAAGAGAATTATATGCGTAAGAATATTACTGGTTATATTAAGGAGTGAAGTTCCATTTTGTAACGATTTTAAAATATTTGGAAAGTTATTGATTCGTAACGATAGTGAGCGTTGTATTGTCTATTTTGTAATGTTGGTAAAGCATGTGTAGTGTTTAAGATTGTTTCAGAAAATTGTAATAAAACTAAGAAGTAAATACATGTTATATTTTATACGAATCCTGATATTGCGCCCGTCGCCCGAACGGCGCGGCCTGTGTTACTTTACGAATCTAGATGATAAGTTTACTCTTTAAAAGAGTTCGCAGGTAGTAGTTTTAGTAGGCTTAGTGTTTTTTATACCGGCTTGATGTTGTGACATTTATTATTAATATAATATCAGTGAATCGCGAATCAAACGAACGAGCGGCCGACTCAGATCAATAGCAGAATGTATTGTGTAGTGGGTTTGGGCGCAGGACATTCGTTGTTTTGTTCCACGGGCGAAGGGCGGCAGCGTTCCTGCGATTGTGATCCTTACCAAAGCGCTGTTCGCATTCATATCATTTTAATACGACGCTAGATCACGTTTTGATACAAAATTTAGCGAAGTTTTATTATTCTATTCGATTTTGAATATATTGTTAGATAATTGCATTTGTCAGTTTTGTAGTGGACAGTGCGCGCCCAGCGGACATCGGATGACACGAAGCCGGGTCTAGTCGATTGCGTCGGCTTACGAATAAATCGTTCGTCACTAATAAAGAGATGTCAGAAGTTCAAATTGTTCCATTACAACGCTGGCGATGAACCTGAATTACTTCAGTTGTTTAGCAGAATTATATTATGTCTAGTGATTCCGATTATGTTACGTTTTATATTGCTTATATGATATATTATGGATACAATGTTCATTAAGTATTTTATATTGATTTGATGAGGACCTAGTCGATTCTCTATAATATCACATCTCCCAAAGTACAAATTCCTTGTTGTTTAGTCCAATTTTGTTTGACTGTTACTGACTGGAAATTATTTTAACGAATGTTTGCGTGGTCTGCGCGCCGACCGCCGCGCGCGGGCCGGCGGCGGCGGTGACGGGATGCTTGCCGGGCCTGGCTCGCACCGATATCTGCAGACTAACTATATTGGCTTCTACGCACAAAGTGTAGAGTCAGCGACGGCAAGCATGATGTAGTTTTCGAGTAACGTATAGTTCAAATAAATGCTTAAAATATTTCCATAGATTCATATATAGAGTGCCGCCAAGGCGTCTACATTTACTTTATGTTAGCAGCTTTTAACTTAAGTTTGAATTTAGTTTAATTCTTTTTTTTATTATATTTAGTTAATGCACCATTATTAACCCAATAATTAGTTATTTTCACTAATTTTCGATGTAAATCGCAGACACTTGTTATTTCTAAGCTTTGTTTTATTGGTGTAAACTTCTGCTAAGAAAAATTGTAATTTTCATTCATTTACTGTACTTTTGATATACGTAATCGCCTACTACACATTACCTAATTGGAAAGCTAATTTAGCGTTACAATATATTTCAAATGACACTATACCTACGATAAATACAATGGAAAACCTTTATAAAAATAAAATAAAAATTTTAAAAATAAATCGGACTTTCATTATTTCATGTTCCCTTCCCCCACGTACTCACCGATATAGTTTGTCAATAGTTTATGATTCGTACATTGAAAATAATATTTTACAGTCTACTATATATGAATAATTAAAAAAAGACAAATATAAACACCAAGTTCTCTTTTACAATTGATTCCTAAAAAACCTAAACATGAATCAGAAATACATAAAACACGTAGAGATATGTTGTTTTATGTACGTTTCACGTTTATTATATTAAAGGGACTATCACATAATTTCGAATGGTATAAAACATACTCTCATACTTAAATGCAACATACCTACTATTGTAGGTACAATACGATCTTTTAAAACTGGAGTTATTCAGGAATTGGAATAGAAAAAAAGAAACATACTTATTTATCTTTATTCAATGATATTTGTATACAAGACATTTGTTAATAAATAAAAGATAGGTATAAAAATATTGTAGACAGATCTATCTGACTGATATAAAGATTATAACTTGATTTCACCATACAGACAAAATTGTACCTCGCCGTAACCGGATAATATCCATTTTACTCGTATACATATTTCGTTTTGTATCGCAATGAATGATAGCATTCAGCATAAATGCGCTTCATTGCGTACGACTGCATTCGTTTGATACGACTGCGAAATACGTCTGTCTTCTACACGCCAATCATGATCCCAAATATGAATTAAACTAAGACAGGATGTCATTTCATCGCTATGTTAGATACGATCAATTGGCAATTCCATTTAAATCTACTTTATCGAGATTGCAGAATACGTATAGACCAAAGCGGATAATGGGTAGGTACTTATATCTAGTCAATTCAAAATGTATACTAATCTAATTAAATTGAACTATCTGTTTGTAATGTCGAAATAATCCTTTTTTACTAAATGCATATGAAAATATGTATATATGTATGTATGGAACTTAAAACAAAAATCAATCCTTAAAAATTAACAATCTTTGTCTGTTTGTTCTAGCTGGTCTCCGAAATGGTTGGACCGATTTTGACGGGATTTTCACTGGCAGATAGCTGACGTTATGTATTAGTAACGTATATTTTTGATTATATGTTACATTTCATATCCAATAAAGTAGTGTGCACGTAACTCACATCACATCAAGAAATACTCCAGTTAGCTCGATCTATAGAGTGAATAAGTACGGTTTAGTTACAAAATATTCATTAGGCATCTTAAGCTTGTTAAATACCTATTGATATAGCGTCTCAACAAAAACTTTCCACGAGAATTACACAGAATTAAGCACCTAAGTTGTCGAAATGATCCTTTTGGCGAAACTCCGTGCATTATCGGAAGCACTACATCTCCCTAATGCGAGTATTTAGCCAGCCGGCTTAAGGTCTGATGGTTAATAAATATCAACCTTTCGCTAAAGTAAATAATGGCAGCCGAAAACAGACCGTATCTCACACCCCTATTAAGGATTAACTAAAGTTGTTTCCACACAGAACTCCAAAAGCTGCGCTCACCGTACGCAGCGGTTTCACAGTTTACAATTATACAGCCTTTTTTCGTTTCAGTGTATTCACCTTTATTATAACCTATGATTATAAATTGCCTGTAATCGTATGGCATAAGTGGTCTGCTGGTGTTGCGGGTAGAAGCGTTGACTCCTAAACTAGCAGTCGCGAGTAGGATATCCACACATGAAAATAAACAAGTACTGTGACTAATTGTAACAGCAGCAATCTATGTTCAATAAAACACTGGCAATCTTAATTGCCTAATTTACAATCAGAGAGGTATATATGTGGAATTATCGCTAATTATTATTAAAATTATTGGTTTAAATGGTAGGAGGAAAGTAAAAGAGAGTCCACTTAGTATGAGTACAATTAGTATCTACTTTGACAGCGTCTGGTAAACTCGTCGCCACCAACAACCACACCCTTAAAACCGCAACAGAAGTTGTATAGACAACTATTTCCTCATCTTAGAAAGAAAGTTAGAAATAAGTGTAGCCTTGGTACTGCCGCGGGTGGCACTTACATACATACCTACTACTGCCTGGCTTACGTAATTTGTAGTGTTTTGTCGGGTTCGGTTATCTAATAAACCAATTTAAAAATTATGATACGACAGTAGCTAGCAATAAATGTTTATTGCATTTATTTTGTTCAAAAGCATTACGTATATTACTCAGGCACCTGACCTGATGATAGATAACCAAAGTTTGATAACAATCAGACACATCATGGTTCTTAGAACTAAGAGTATTTCAGTTCCGCAGTCGAAAGCACATTATGTACATATATTTATGTACAATAATAAAAAATGTGTAGTATAAAAAATAGTACAGGCATGCATTTGTACTGAAACAGCGAAAAAACGCTGTGTTTGTAAAGGCCCTTAAATAGTTTGTGTCCCATACTGAATTCGTATCCGAAGACAGTTGAAATTTGCATCTAATCCGGCATTCACTAATTTACAGATAACGATAATCCTCGAAGCGAACAAAACGTCGTATAGATCTACTTTAGATTATATATATAGAAGGTTCTTGAACATATCGCATTCAAATTGTAGCTTTCACTCGAAATCAAGGAGAATATAGTGCCATAATAAACAAAGTATTTAACATGGTGTCAGGTTTTCTTTACATTATTTTATTTACATTATTTACGAAGTCTTCATTACAATTCTTTATTGCATATATCGGATATCGACATCATATTATTAACTGGTTATGTGGATATCTTTAATATCCAAAGAATTTTAAGATTAATGCATGGGTACGCGTGATTTGTACGTTAATATTTGCGAAATTAAGGACAATATTATCACTGCGATTTACCATACGTATGAACACTAATAACCAATGTTTCGTATAAGTAAATAAAATTCGTTTATCCACGAACCATAACGTAACTTTCATCAGTAAAAGTACCTTTGCAACAAAATAATATAGATGAATGGGTTTATAGAAATTTGAGAATCATAAAGTGACCGGTGATAAAACGGGTAGCGTGGACCTTTGGGGTGTTTTATCCCGGCTTACAGAGAGTATAAAACATTTTATTGCGTATCGTGCGTGTATATACAGACCTACATTACACGTATAGATCCCCCATCAACCACCGAGTTGTTCAACTAAAAACGTATTATAAAACTCACGCTAATTATCTTTAACGTTTTCAATAAAGAAATTCCCACGTATTAAATAGTACGTTATAAGAACTTTATGAATGTTAACGACAATATTCATAATCAAACCCACGTCAATTTATATTACAACTGGTAAAAATTCTTACCACGTCTAAACGAAGGACATTGAATGGAAATATATAGAAACATAAAAGTTATATTTAAGTATCAATAACAGTACATACATAACTTAGATTCTAATTGTAGTTTCCGGCAACTTCGCAATGATCTCGTTTATTAATATCAACTAATTGCACGCTCGGTGCTCGCAGGCAGTAAAGCCCGTGCCTTATTCGCAGAATGTTTGCTAACTTGATTGGATACGTGCCGTTTTTTATTTACTCAAAGAATTTATATTTTTAGTATTCCTAGACTATTGGAATCGAATAGTTCTTAGTGTCTTAACATTCCATCTAAGTATTAAACCAAACTAAAATCAAATTCCATTTTATGGGTGATTGTGTAAGCTGCTGGCATTGAATACAATGATGATGACAAATGACAAATGAACGGCGACAAAACAATATTATTAAATTGTACAAACAGGTTTCTATTTGAGAACTTACACATGTTAAACAATAACTTTGATATTTTACTATGTCTCGTATAGGGTCTATAAGTTCGTTAGCGAATTGGTAAATAGTTGACATTTAACATTCAAGATAAAAAATTTACTTGATTTTTCATTTGTTCAAAGCAAACCGTTATTTATATTATATACAATACCAAGGCATTTTGCTCGCCAACCCTCCAATATTCCGTATCACCCCAGAGCAGAGTTATTCCGAGGCGGCTATTAAACAACTTTTATGCACACCATGAAAAAATAAATTCGGGTGTACCACTATCGGCGCCCAGGCGTGTTTATGATGCGTAACAAGCAATAAAATTGAGGTCCCATCGTTTTGCGATCCGGACACCATCTACTGGCTCCTGATGAACCCGTAAGACTTTATATTTGTCTATAAAGTTTTTATGTTTCACACACATCTGGAAGCACGATTATACTTGATACCTTGGTCAGCAAAAGTACAGCCGTAAAGCTAGTAGAGCGGCGTAAAACGCGTATTAATCTACACTCGCGGGTACCAACCACAATATGTTTATAAACATTGTTTACCTGATACGAGTATAGGAAGTTATTGGCAGGATTTATAAATTACGCAAATGTTAAACTATGATACATTTAATCTTAACCAAAGCAAAACGCGTAAATAAAAAAATGTATGTAATTATCATTATTACTGTTATTTCTCTAAATGTTGATTTATTTGTAATTGTTTAAGGACCCACGTAATACTTAGTCATTTAACACTCTTTATTTTCTTAGGTTTGTAAATATATTACTTGGAATTTGTTTAAGACTTTCTTTACTGTACTCACAACTTACAATACTATTTACGGGCTTACTTTAGCGAAGACTTCTTAATTAACATGCTTCTAGTGTCCAGTTAATGGATTTCTTAGACAGAAATCTGTTACGAGTCTCCGACTCCTGTTTTTCAATTGCGACTAGTTAACTTTGACTGAAAATTATACAACTTCATAAAATAGTTACATTAACCTGTTAAATGTTTAAAGAATTGGCATATTCGACCTTGGGACTGGCACTGTTGTTATCAATGATATTTATTTTTTTATAATATGGAAGTAGCAGACGAGCATGCAGTCCACCTGATGCTAAGTGGCTACTGCCGCCCATGGACATGTGTAATCGACCCCGGATAAGATTAGATTAATATCTCAGGTCGACCACAGATGCGCCGCTACCCCAGAGGACTAAG
>DWQT01001621.1:0-16201 GCA_018244895.1 Myscelus amystis hages
AAAAAAAGTTTTTGACTCACCGTGACAAGATGCGTGTGGCCTTTTGCTTCTACCGTCGCACGCGCACTGAAGGGTGCGGGGAGCGTAACTTGAATAGACGCTGGACGGAATAGTATGAGTGGAATTGTGATTTCTTAACGTAGGAACACGTTACCCGCCGTTCCCAATTCCCCCACCTTTCCCTACATTTCTAAAAACAAATCTGTACTGATAATTTTACACTCAAACATACAAATAATTCAATGAATATTAGCGCTGATCAAACAAATATTTGTCCAAGATGACGAACAAAGCCACAACCCCGGGTGGTCAAAATTATGGTCATGATTATTATCCTTGGATCAAAAGGTCAGTGGATGAGTTACTTGTATTATAAATTCATATTGCATGAATTGTTTGTTTGTGAGCTTTCTCATATTTCGCACTACTAAAAGTCACTAAGCATACTCATAATAACATCAACAGTTGCTTTCGAGTATAATGTACAAACATAGAGGTTGGGCAAACTAAATCAATTTGCGAGCGGCCCGGAACATCGTGCACTAATTGATTTACTTTGCAACGAGATACGTACCTCAATTAAAAACCGTATCCCTTAATTGACAATAACTAGAGCTTGTAAAGGGAACGAATCGGCCAATTGCCGCAACTTGCTTTTGGACATTTCCTGTGCGAATTGGGAAGAAGTTCGTTTTGTTTTTACGCCGCTGAAGTGGTCGGCGCCCGCGTGCTGGCGTTGGTTTTTAATAGATCTTTGTGGGGTTGAATGGAAAGAGAATAATTCGAAATGCAATAAATAATTGTTATTTAAATATATCTATTTAGAATATTTAAATAACAATTATATATATTTAAATAACAATTATTTCTTATAAACGTAAAACTACCAATATAACCGATCAGGTTATCATGTTTAAGGGTGGTTATAATTCGCCTGGCTATTTCCAAAACACATAAGGGAAAATAATACAGTTATCTCAAGTACATTTTTATAAGCCCTTATTACAACGCCTTAATAGTATTGAGTATTCAAAGTATTGAAACGAATAACTTTTACCGATGATGTTCCGCTAGGCAATTTTAAAACAACTGCGCGCGTTGACAGGGGACCTGGAAACAAATTTAACTGAGTCGCCAGGTTAGTTAACTTGCCCGGTATCAACGAAATAAAAAACCAGGAAAATTGAAACCGCCAACAACAATTTGCCATCGGCGAATTTTTATTGACTGTGCGGTTAGTTAACGTTTATAAAAATTTATAGACTCTATACAAATACATCCAGTTTCTAAATGCGGATTCAAATACCGTTTATTACTTTTAGCTTAGTTTCATATTACCTTACCTTATCTACATATTTACGAGTAAATTAAGTTAGGTTAAGTTCAATTGAATTGGTTAAAAAAATGTACACAAGTTAAAAGTAAATATTGATATGTGGCAATCCTTAAACGTTAACATAGAAATAGTTCGATTATTACATTAAAGTTAGTAAATGAGGTACAGGTATTTTAAAAGTAAAAACGTTTCTATGTGCAAGTACCATAGGTACGTAATTAAATTTGATGAGCTTATATTTTTGTCTATGTATTTCACAATACGTCTATGAATATGTTTTGGACGCTTTAGCATAATAGTCATTCATTAAAGTGGATTCGATCTGTCCAACTAAACCATCGGAATCATTGACGATATTGCTAATATTTAATCGATCGTTTAGTTATCCCATCAGTATCAAAGCACTGGGCTTACTTTAAAAAATCTCTTTCAATAAAAAAGCCAGTCCACAAACTAAGTTTAACGCTTGTTATAAAACTCCAACATACACCATCATCCATTTAGTTTCCATTTATGCGCTACAAATTGCAGAGAGGTAATATACAGGTGTATTTTGCTGTGAGCGAACGAATCGCCGTATTCCACTATACCTGAAATACTGACCAAAAAATGCAGCTTTATAAGGTTTTGAATCCGCTTTGATTCTCGCCGACTCACTTTGAAAGCCGGGAAATTAGAGCCGCCGCATTTGGTCCAAACACGAATAGAATATCGGTAAATAACAAGGTGTGGTTTTATGTTCCTATAATTTGAAGGTTTTACTATTGTATATACATATAAAAATGTACATTTAGTACGAAAATGTAGCGATGACAAATAACAGTAATGCCAGTTGTAGATGAGGTTCAGTGGGCAGTGATCTGACCCCGGGTCAAATGTTGAGTTCGGATCTCAGTACAAATATTTATTTGTTGCACATAATTTTTTTCCTTGGTCTAGGTGTAAGCATTTAACCATAAAGTGAAATCTAATTTTAAAATTATTGCTATTTTTCCGTTTTAAATTTTCATAATTTTTTCAGTAACAATAATCTAAAGACTTGCTAGATATATATTTTATTCTTTGCTTTCGATAGAGCGTAACAAATGTTGCAGTGTTTCGGAAATGAGAAATGAATTGTTTCGTAATAGAGGGAACGAAGCGAGTGTTGCAAGGTTTGGAAAATGTTTATGTACATACACTCAATAGCCATGTAAAGTTTGGACAAATGCTTATAGTTTTTTTCTACCTTTGTTACCTGCTACCTGTGAACGGGCCGCCTATCCAAGGTAGCGAGTATGCGCATATCCTTAAACACATATAAGAGTGTCTACACTTTAAAATTCGTTACTTCAAAAATAAGTAATGTCTGGGGGCCCTAGGATCTTACTCTATTGTAATTAGATCAAGGTGTAAGAAAAAATGTCTAAACAGATAACATACTTAAGTATAGTAATGTAATACTTCGGCATATGAAGTTACTGTTGCTGTTTTACTAATATAATTAGGAGTTTGCACTAAAAACCTAGTAAGGGAAGGATTTATTATTTAAGAAGCATTTAAAATGTTTAACAACATTATCATTTTTACGGTTCAATTATCGTTTCATCAACTGTCAGATTGCGCGTGCTAAGTTCGGGCCATTCCGTAGATAACTAAATGCGAGTTGGCAGACATATAGGTTTTCTCGCGATATCTTATCATCGATATTTAAGAGCATACACCGAATACAAATATTTACAGTCTTATTTGTGTACTACAATCGCTTCTTGTTATTTACTACAACTTTACACAACGCCATTTCTGGAAATCGTGAGGGAAGACTTATAATTATTAGTAGAGCAATATTTTCATAAATAACATTGTCAATTACATAATTTAAAATTTCTTATATTTCAAGAACTTCTTATACTTCTTTGGATTCAATCCATAAGCAATTATTATTTAATATTTTTAGAGTAAGAATGTTAATCAAGCCGGAAAGTACTATCACAAGCGAAGTACTTGTAATGTTTAAAGCAAATTTCTTGCGCTGATAATAATTAAATAAATTCAGATTAACTAACTGCTGAAAATCATACATTTGTGTAACAATAGGTAGACATGGCTTATAATATTCGTGTATCGTTTACGAGATAGTGGGTGGACCAGGCAGCGCGTAGCGAATTTGCCGAGTGGCGAGCGAGATCAAGCTACAGCGAAGCGGAAATGAGAAATGAATTGTGGCCAGAATATATAACCCGTGGCATGTGTTATTTAGCATCGAGACGTGAGACATGTTAACATTAGCAAGTTTTATTGTTAAGTTATTTTTATATAAATCTTAAGTACAAAAAAATGAAAGTGGACTGAATGCAATAAACACTAACCGCTACCAAGGAATTACGAGTAGTACGACCTAACCAATATAAATGAAGACTCATCGTGCTTAAAGAATGTTTATTAATTATGTACCATATGAAATTTTTTAATTTAATTAACATAAAATTAAAGCGGTGTATAATATGACTTTGTAGGCAATAATGAAACGTATGAAAAACACTGAAATAATATTCTGCGCAATGAAAATTTAAAGCAATAATACCACATTATAGGAAAATGCGATGTTATTTTAAATAGCGATCATTATTTTGCCAGTTTAATATAGGCTTAATATTATGTTTCCAATAAAATTTTCGTATTATGAACAGGTTATGAAAATATTACAGGTAGGTACTGCACACTAGCCTCAATGACCCATTAGTGACATTGGTCGCTATCCGGCTCGCTAGTGCGACTTCTCATTGTTCCGAGGGTTCGATATTTGGCCGAGTAAACACAATAATGATGAATTTATATAATGTATATGAATGGGTGTGAAATGTTAAACAAAAGTAGGAACATAAACCCAACAAACAAATAGCTTTTACATAATGTCATTACTGAGCGAACCTCTTTCTGGCAAATGTGAGGCTAGAGTACAACATTGCATTACACGTCTCCAAAGGAAATCTAATTAAAAATAATTAAAAGCAAAAAAAATAAAACAAAACATTTAAAAAATCGACCTTGTTCCTTCTGATCTTAAGTTACTGGTATTTTAAATAAATCCTTTAAAAGTATGCGCTCATCGTATCATGTTTAAATCTTTGAAAACGTATAATATTTCATGAAATCGAGCGAAACGTAAACAAGTCGTAAACAAAAATCATTATTCATTCGTATACAAACATCGTACACGTACTGTTTGATCAATTATTGGTTACGGACACCGATACAAACGTAATGCGGACAGATCGGAACAAAATGGATGCCCCATGATTCGGCGGGAGGCGCGTTTTTATTGAATTCCGAGCGGGTTGGCGTCCGTTCAAACACTACGTTAGCGGAATTAAATTATGGTTGCGCCAATTACAGCCGTTTTTAAACCGCGCGATCGCCAATCGCCAATTTATGCGCTTACAAAATCCGTTTCAGTTTTATACTCTTCCGCTAATGAGTTTCATAGCTTTTATAAAGCCAATGTGTTATTATTTAATATTTTAATAATAATGCGTAGCATTTACCCGATAATACTACGTAACAATCAGGTATATATGAAGGAAAGTAATAAATGTTGAAGAATCACATGAGGTTTGTAAGCATAGCGGTGCCTGGCATTATGTGCTTATTGCCTATCCCGTTAAGGACCTGGCGTGATGGTTTAATCTTCCGTTATATGTGTTATTTTATGTTAAACTTTTTCAGTATAACAACAAGTAAATTTACGGCAAAGCTATTTATTGATATATGATCAATAAGCTCAAACATTTTTCAGTTTGTAATTTGTATGTGCTCATAAGACCAATAAAGATTATGGCTAGTGTACATTGTGTATATGTAAATAACATTTATTTCAAGTAGGAGACAAGAACTGCTTCTTTATTTTTTTATTCATAGCAAAACGGACGGTTAGCGGGCAGCGGATTTTAAACCTGCTACCAAGTTGTTGGCAAAAGTTCTGATGTTACACATGTCCCATGCGGGACGATGAGCACTTTTACACTGCATATTAGCCTGCTATTAAGCCTGTGTAATATAACAATATATTTTAACTGTGTCTAATAACACCAGTACAATTAGTCTGTTATTAAATTCGCCTATCGCACTAGTGCAATAGGGATAATTTCATAACGGCGCTTGCTCTTCGTCTATTGTTGAAACGCAAGCTAAGATCTCAAGTCGAGCGGATAAGGCTCTATGCTATTGTTACGCTTATTAATATCGTAGAGATTATATTGATTTCGCAATATTATTTTCATAGAAGATGGTAATTCGATTTCGCTGCTATATTTTATGAAATAAGTTATGATTAAAGCTACAGGCACCTACCCCTAGACAACTTGAAATTACCTGAGACAGTACAAGTATAAGCTTAAGAACAAGTCTAAAAACGAGCCCTAATAGGATTGAAGGAAGGTTAGTAGTGGGCATTAATAATACTATTAGTGGTTCACCATTAATTATTAACATAACAGGTAGCATTACATAAGTAATTCATTACATACATTAAGATTATGTAAGCGTAGATGTAAAAAATATTAACACAAGTATACTAAACAAAACGAATGAAGCCAATTCAATCCGAAGATAAATAACGCAACAACCAACAGACAAAATAGGTTCCTGACAAATCGCTCCCGTTATCAACTCCATTGCTTCTTTGAGAAAAAAAATATTGGACGGGAAAATGATCAGTAAGTCTGTAGGGGGAGGAAATATCTTACTGTCGAAATCCCTTAGTCTTCACCGCTGTTCGCCGGGTCATTTAACACTTTATTTTATTAATGATCGAGCTAAGTCACGAGGTGAATGAGAACCGACATTCATAAATATACATTAATGTTATCGTCCAATATAAGAGATGATTTCCATGTATCGATATATATCTTATTGATTTAGGATTAATTCAAATAAATACTCACATTAAGTACAGTAATGTTATACTTTTCAACGATTGTATAGCTCCACTTGTATGTATATTGAAATACCTTTGTCCTTATGGAACATGCGTCGGTTTTGCTTTAAATACTATATAAATAAATCATCTTTGAGACATAATTGCAGTAAAGTTGCGATGGTCCGCTACAAAAACCACATCAGTTATTAATAATGCGTGTATCATTAAAATTAACGAGCCGCTATCAAGTTGTTTGTTATAAAATATTTCACAATATTTTGCAGAAAATGTCAAAATATCACAAAAATTGTAACCACGAGGATGTGGAAACTCAAACTGTTATGATATTGTGATGATAATAATAGTCTACGAGTACATACATATCCACACTTGGCCCTTTTATCATAGCAAAACTATGCGGTTCAAACAGTTAAGTTGTTTTAATATAATAACTGTTGAATATGTTATAAAACATATTCTCCTATGCACTAGATTCAAATACGTCTGCAATGTTTACTTAGAATATAACTAAATGACTGAGTAAGTTAGCGAATGAGAGAATGAATGTGTGAAGGAATAAACAATAACATTATTACAGTTCGGTATTATATGTATTATGTAGGTTTCATTTGCTTGTATATAGTTTAATAACTAAACTGAACTCACAAAGTAGGAACTATTTCTGGTAACATCAAGGTAATGATTAACAATAATATTTGTCGAGTTACGTGTTTATAGTACAAAATTACATAGAAAACCAAACCACATTGATCCGCCTTGGTTACCCTTCTTAGCCGATGTTGAACTTTGTTATAACAAGCACGAAAGGAAGTTTTCACTCCTGCGCTTAACTCCTACATACTCATATTGTGTTATATATTATATCTTTTCAAAGTTTATTTTCATTCAACATGAAATATAACGAGAAATTTGAACATAATAATTGCAAGTCAAAGTAGACGAATTTATTACCCAACGAGGTACGATATATTAATCAAATGCAATAAGCAAATATGTATCCTTTGTTGTAGTCTAAGAGGCAGCTAACCAATCAGAGGCTATTAATCGAAATTTACTGTAAGGGTGCTGCCACACTGACAACTAATCGAATAATATAATATGGCAAACTAATATAAACCATACTGATATTGTACGTTCGAAAGTAACCGGCCGATTATTATGTAATTCAATATGCGGATTTTTTGATGCCTGGAAATGAACTTGGAATATGTTTTATCCCAGTTACCCAACGGGATCGAAATCTACGCAGTTAACGCCGAAGAGCACATCTAGTTTAATTTATTCAAATTCAAATTGTTTATTCATTATAAGGTACATACACTTAATGAGATATTCTGAGAGAAATTTATAGACCGCCACCTGATCATAACCTAGCCAGAACTGTACTATGGCAATCGGATAGTATAAACTACATAGTATAAACTATCACGATCACTAATATTTAGATACCAGTCAATAGTATTAGCCAGTAGTATGTATTTCGTCAGATTACTTGATGGACGCAATAAACGCATCAGACGGACGCAATAAACGCATTCTCATAAAAACAAAAACAAACAATCGTATTACGGTATCGTTTCATCGCTAGTCGCAAGTGTAAGCGCAATCATATTAAGTTACCCTTAAGCCGTTATTATCCACCGAAATTCCATAATAATTTCAGTTCGCATAGATTACAAATTAAGCCATAGCTGAACTAAGGCGCGTAGTTGGTACCCGCAAATACTTCGCAGCATAGCCCCGGGCGGATCTCTGCGCGCCGCCACAGCATCCTCAGTTGACGACGTTAGCTTGGCGTCGATATTCCAACTATGTGAATAATCCCTTGCCACCGCTACGAAATGTAAATTATTGACGCCGCTTCCAGGTATATGGTGCGGGCGTAAGACGGTGACTGGCATATTATACACATTTAAATATTAGAAATACCTTTACATTGAACCAGGCGTTGTAGACTTTGTATTATAGCATTAAAGATTTTTTGACTGTAAATTAACAATTGTAAAAAATTCTACCTCTGCCGTTTTAACAGCCTTAACAACCATTAAAGGAGTCTTTTCAAACTATCCGTATCTGATGATTTATGTGACGCTTTGCAACCTCGAAAATTTGAAGATGTTTGGCTACTTGTAATGTAAGAGTAGCCGTACTGTACGACTTATGAAAACGCAATTATTTTTAAAATCATAGACTGACGTTTCAATTGTTATATGTATAGAGGAATTAATTTCTATACTAAATAAGGTCACACCAACAGAAGTAAGCCTCAATAGGTGTAGTAGTTAAAAGTTCTGTAACTGAAAGGAAAAACAGTTAATGATAAAAAGCAAATTATAAAGAGTAATTAAAATAATTACGTACAGTAATTTATCATCAAAATGACTACTGTCGTTCCAGTTTTGGAAACGACTCGCTTGGAAGTTTTATTAGAATGAAAAGTTAACTGAAACCAAAACCATGCTGACCAAATACGCCTTAGCAGACTTTAAAAACCCTTGAGAAAATTGTGGATGCTAATCTGAAAATATTTTTTTATAATCAATATCAACCTAAATCGTCTCATAGACAATGTCACAGCAAGAAATATAGCTTGAAATAATAATGTATAATAAATCATGTAAATCCCATTACGAGTTCGACTTCCTATTGACTGGAGACCCTATAAGCGATCGATCAATTTAAATAATACACATTCACACGCAGTTATTAGTAGTTATTGAATTCGCATTATAAATTTTGGCATCGGCACAAATATGGCGCTAGTTGAATTAAACAATGAAAAGGCTATTTCCCACAGATTTTAAACAGCGAAATGGCAGAGCGCCAATGTTTGCACAGATGCCATCCGCGCGATAAAGATACTCGTACGACGAGGATTTTCGTGGGGTGTCATCGGTGCGTTTCTAAACATACTCGTGTCTTAGTGCCTTGCTATCTGCTTCAAATAACACACAGTGAGAGCTCTATCGCTTAGTCCCATAATTGGACGCTCCTACAGCCATACTCTTAACTACACTATATCTTTTTATACCTTTGTGCTGTGCATTAAAAAATGTTTTAGGTATCTGAAAAGACCATTGTTGACTGACGAATCATTCTTACTGTAAAGTTTACAATTATCGATGCATGGAATAATTTTTGTTATAATAGATGTAGGTGTAATAAATAAATTAAGAATATATTATGTACATATACTGCATGTATCTAATTTTATTTACTTATAGTTATTTTATATGTCGAAAAAGAAGCTGTATTCGCTTGGCTTTTAAATAGAAACAATGTTATAGTATAAGCTTTATTTTGTATGGTTAATTGAAACCGAGTGTATCGCAGAGGCAATGTATGACAGCTAATAAATGGCTCGCACGCAGCGACCGGCTCTCAGAGCTGTTTGTTCCCTCGTAATGGATATTCTTGAGATTGTTTGCCGCTTGTAATAGCTGAGAAGATTTGCAATTTCATATGTGATATTAATTATTTTTTTAGCATTCACGAGGATTTAAACGAACTACGTTCATTTTAATAGAGCACTATAATACCTATTCAAAGACTTTTATTATTGAGCTAGCGGTGCCCGCGTCTTCATCCGCGTTTGAATGTAACAAAAAAGTTATTGGTAAAATTTTGAAATAAAAGCAGCCTAGTTTACTCCTTGTTACATCAGCTATCTGCCAGTGAACGTCCCGTCAAAATTGGTCCAGCCGTTCCAAAGTTTAACCAGAACAAACAGACAAACAGGCAGACAGACAAAAATTATAAAAAATGTTATTTTGGTACATGTACCATGTTTACATACTCGTACATATGCATTTAGGAAAAAGCGTTTATTCTAAAATTACAAACAGATACTTCAATTTTATTTATTAGTATAGATGTAGAGGAAAATTGAACAGAATTATTTAATAGAAGCGCTTCTAAGTTCGATCCAGTCCAAAAATGCATAACGGCCTTTTTGTATATTGATTATTTTGGCTTTTACATTATTGAAGTCCATTAAATTATTGCATATTATAACTTAAATAAAATTAAAGTAAACCGCTGAAGAAAATGGGATTTCGAGGAATAAAAACTAAATGAAAGAAAAACTTAACAAGATCCGTAAACATCCGGCATTTCTGAGTGCGTCGAGCAACTTCGAATTAAGAACGGTAAAGAGCTCATTTCCGCTTTCATTGGAGTTATTACTAATACTGTCATGAAGAGACCGTCCACGTTTCTGCCGAGACAGGTTTAAACTTCTCCCAAACCACGATTCCAAATAGGTACCTTACCAAATAGAAGCAGATGAAATTTTAAGAAGACTCATTTTTGTAGTTATGTAGTGGCTTAGTGGTCCCAGATTTTAATGAATGCTGTGTTAGGTTATCAATGAAATTGTTGAAATACAAACTAAAACTTTTTTAGTACATTTTAATAAGTTATAAAAGAAAATTGAATAAATTTATAAGCTTCGACGGTGTCTAGAAATTTTACATAACACTACTTATTTCCTGAATCTCACAATAAAACTGTGTAAAAGGGTACAAAGTAAACCACTGAATTGAGCGGGAACGCGAAGAATACAAACGAAATTAAAGAAAAACTAAACAAACTCTGCAAACATCCGGCATCCGTGTCCGCGCTTAGCAACTCCGTGCCGAGAACGGTGCAGGGCTCACTTCCGCGCTTGTTGAAATATTATTAATTCTTACTATCATTAAAGCAAGCAAACCCCTATTTAAGTCGTTTATTAAAAAGCAGTTATTACTACAACTTTGTTTGCATGGAACCTTCGTGTCAATTAAAGGAAATTACTATTTTAGATTTCAAAGCATTCAGTGAAGAACTTTAGTTCTGATTCCAATTTAGATAAGATACTTGATACAGTGATCACTGATCACGACGCTGCCTGGTTGCCAGTTACATCTATAAAATTTTAATATAAAACCATAAACATTTACCAAACTTGCATTAACACTGATTGTAAAATCAAACCGCGTGGCGCCACAGCTTAGAAAACAAAAACTAGGTAGAGAACCAATCGATTCTAACGAGCTATCCATTGCAAAGGCAAAACCTTTCATGGATCTAAAGAAACTAACTGACATTTAATGCGGCCGTAGAGGAAGTAGGACCCGATGCACTTTAAATCGTAAACAAATTTGTTTTACGTCTAAATAAATACTAATTTAAGTAGCTACTTTTTATCAAATACGTACTTAATGTAAAAGGTTTCTCCGGGATATTCTGCCAGCGCTGTGATATGTAAAAGGCTAGGTAATTTCAAAGAGACGATGGCTTTTATGACCTAATAAATGTAAGTAAACGATGCTATCCATTTGCATCTGTTTTGTTTTCCCTGCGTGTCAACAAAAACTCCTCGTTATGAAGATTGCTGTCAAAAAGCAAAACAAAAGGTGTTACATTATAAAAAGGCGTTAATTTAAGCCGATAAAGATTGTATGAAGTCCAAAGTTAGAGGAAAAATCTTCGGATTACGCTCTTATACTTCCCCGTAAAAACTTTTGTTATGAGAGTAATTAATTTGAAAGAATGCTAATTTTTCTTTTAATCGCTTCTTTAGCGCCGCAACTTTTATCCACTTTGTTTGAATTACTTTCGCTCGGACAGTTCGCGGCAAGTTTGGGGTAGATTTTCTAAGCTATATTGCTTTTTTTATTATAATTCACAACAATTGCTGTCCAGTTGGAGAGAAAAATACAACGCTTTTAACTCTTTTTACATTTATATCACCGCAAAGGTACGAACGATATCCTCAATAAGCAACACCCAATTAGTAGTGTAGTGTTTTACTAAAATTTTCTAATGATTTATTTTTCGAATCTACATATTTAGACTTTTATCAAAGTACGTCGATGGCAAATAATTAATTTGTCTTTAAATGCGTAGTTATTCATTTGCAAGATTTTTTTCATAAAAGCAGTGAAAAACCGTTTCATTTTTATTTAGTTCAGCATGATGATGTTTAGAAGTTACGCAGCAAAGTTGACTTCTGCTTAACACAATAGCCATAATAGTATTGTGTAATGCTTTATTAATGATCGTTATACCTAGTCCTTTTTTCTGATATTCTATCTCAGTGCATTCAATCGAATTTAAAACAGAATCGATACCGTAAGGAGCCACGGTCAAGCGGCTAGGTCAAATATGAGTCAGATTGGATAGACACGATGAAAGCTATTTAAAAAAGTGAGGCAAAAACATAACGTAGCTAAAGGCGATTTATTATAATGTGATAAAATCCAGCACTAGAAGTTACTATTCCAAAAATACTTTAGAAATTATGTTATGATCATAATCGAAAATACAACGAGAATTCAAACGACTACAAACTCACTGTACCAGAATTGCTAAGTTTAGAGTAAAACTATAAAGTTGTAATAATTTTGTGGAACATGAATGTATTTGAGTATAACTTGCGAACGAGTAAAACGAAACTGTCATGAAATTTTTTCTTCATGCTACCAATATTTTCATAGGTCATCACGAAAAATAATGAATGTATATTAACATTTCAATAATATAAGTTATTATTATTCTAAAATTACATCCGTTTAGGAAAACGAGCGAAAGTCGTCACAAATAAACATATGTAACATATGTAATGGGAAATGTACATATGTAAAGATACCGGTGGCAATTATAAAAGATAAAAAGTAGGTATAATCTGTAACTCCCAAAACACATTAAGTGAGAAGTTTGATACGTCGCTATCGTTGTGAGTCGCGAAACAAAGCACCCGTGAAATTATTCAGTACTCAGCTCTAACCCATCTTACATGTAAACTGCAAAGGAAACTAAATTGCGTGGAAAGCGGAGTCACTAATAATAAGCAAGGAAATAACAATTGTTAAACATATTCGGATGCTCAAATTAAGTTCAGGAAGTAAGTATTTACTCGTATTTATGCACAAAACAGAGCTTGTTTCTATAATTTATCACTTATGTTCACCTGGATGTGTATCGTGTAGCACTAATTGAGAAATTTTATAACAATCTGGATCTTTTTCGAAACAGTTACTCGTATTATCTAGTATATTTTTTTTATGATAGGTAAATAATGCAAACCTCTCGTTTCAACCAGTGTGCATCGATTCGTAAGCAATCGCTATTGCATCGCTAATTGCTAATTCTATTACATCTTTTATTATGGAAATTATCTTTATATGTATAAACTTTTAATACACTTTTTATACGTGATAGGATTCTTCGTGTACTTAATAAATACTCTCAAAACATATCGTTTCACAAAAGACTATGTTTTAGTAATCCTTTACTATTCTGAACGCAGTGTTCAATGTGTGTTAGTGTATACAAAAAAACGCACAACAAGTGTTTTTAAAGAACCATCATTATGACGTGTACGTATTTCTTGAAATGAACTTTATCAGAAGGTCACTTGTTTTTTACTAATTGCTTTAAGCATCATAGCCTAGCATTTTAGTTACGAAACACTCTGTTTACTACTAATATTAACCGATATCGGATTGAATTATCAAGCAAGCAATGCCTTACAGAAATATTTCTTTACCCGATTACATACCTTAAAATTGAGTTACAAAACCATAATACAATTTATGTATTAAAATGAAAAATTAGTTTATGATAATATTTTACCACAATATTTTATTAGATAAGCTTTATTCAGTTAAATATAGTGTTCTAGTAGGCAGCAAACTTCACGTAAAATTAAATTATTGCCTAAGAACTGACTTCGAGCACTGAGTTATGAATGTTACCCAAACTTTTAATGGACTACATTCAGTTAGCATTAAGCTAAACTATTTGCCACAACTGCAGTATAGTAGAAATAATTTTCAATATCGAAAGCCTTTTGCTAGGCAATACATCGAATGCTCGTTCACTTTTATTTAAACAAATGCCTGTCATTTCAAAAGAATCAGAAGTTACATAAGAACTCGATTAATTTATCATGATCTGCAATTCATAATAGAGCTTAAATAACAATAGTAGATAATTATACGTACGTAGATACTAAGTTTTTACCTATCCACCAAAAATAGGTAAACAGGGTAAATTAGAATTGGTTTTCTTAATCGGTTGAGGTGAAGCCGAACCTCGTAACTTCAATTCTGTCGCTTCCGAGTAGCGGCTGTTTTCAATACACCTCCAAATTGCTCCATTAAAAGTTCCCCAACTGCCTTCAACCCGAATTGTTAACGCTTCCCGACTACCGAGCATTCAACAATGACGGGATAGTCGAAACAAATGCTCCTTTAAGCATCTAATGTTCCATGGAAACTGAATTTTGAATTGGTTAATTTCTATTGTATTTTATACGCAAGTTACAATAACTGAATAATTTTTATGTACCAATTCGAATATTAGCTGTTCTAAATGAAGAAAATGAGCGTCATAATTTCGAATCAAAATTGAATTGTTTTTTCTTTCATATAAACTGCACTACTATTATATATCCCGCATTAAGATATTTTGATACACCGTTAGAAGTTTAAGAAGCTACTATAATCTAGTACAAGCGGTAAACTTTAACTACTATTTGGCACACTTTCAAACCTCCATCGTGTCTGCCACGGGCTACGCTTGTTTTTCCTTTTTGTAGTTCGATTAAAACATGCAGTCTCTCTTTCCGCTCTATTCATGTATGCACTGTACTAGAACGAATTTCACAGAAAGGTGTGTGGCAAATATTAGAGAGAAATTGGCGTGCTTCCATCGTCTATGGTAAAAAACGAATACAACTGTTATGGTGAAAATAGTAAATCTTGAAAGCTCATGTGACAGTTGAAAGGTAATAAAGAGGAAGTTCAATTCAAGTTAAGGAAATGAATTCCTTTGACAGCACCATTGCACCATGCGAGCGTTGAAATTTATTTGCGGGAAAAACTTTTATGCAGATATGAACGGTTCCTAGCTAATGTTTGTAGGTATAAATCCTACTTACCTGGCCTGCCTCCATACACAGCACGTTAGGTGTTTTGAATGCGAGGCCAAATTGACTCCATTAAAAGTTTTGAAAGCGCTCGCAGCTTAGATAATTTACGGAACGAGTTATTCCTTCTATAAAAGCATGCGTGGGTACTGAAAGCTAATGAATTCGCTCTCGTGTTTAAATTTTCCACTTAATCTTTCGACATTTTACAACCCTTTATATCCTAATCGAACGCGGATTGGGGTCGAATAGTTATTAAATAGGTACCTAATGTTTATTGCACGTTATAGTCTTTGCTGTCTGCTTTTAAACATGTTCGCTACGATTTCATTTTGACGAAAACACAGTCAAATTCATATCCAGGATATATTTAGGAAAAATGCTTTATCTAAATACAATGAGAACTAAGAATCATGTACAATTCCCGTTATTAGTATTCTTATGCCTCCTTAAAAGAAAACATCAACCGATTGAATGGAAGATCTATTCTGTCTGGTAAATATTTTAATTCAATTTTGTACCCCTACGTTGCTAACTGTAAGTGTGCCTTTATAACGGCTTCCAATCAGCAAAGATTTTTACAAAGTCGGGCCCTTGGTGACGTCCCACAAGAACGAAACCTTCAAATTGATAAAAGCCTCCCGAGACCCAGGCCGAGGTAATTAGGGGACGTAGAAGCAATTAGGGCACTAATAGAATAGCACAGGTACTGCTTGAAGTTGTAGACTGTAATAATAACTACTACTAACGAATTTGGAAGAAACTCTGCCAATTATATTTGTAAAATAAGGTAACGAAATTTATCTTGTCCTTCTAATAATTAATTGGAAGTTATTTGTATTCCACGCAAATTCGATATTTTTACCTTAAAGGTTTGAGAAAAGGAGCGATGAAGAGTAATCATGGAAGCATTAGGGACAAAATTACTTGAGGCACTTTTCTAGGCGAACATGCTCGATTCTAGACTGGAACTCACTTATCGTTAGTTGAACTCATAGTCAAACAAAGCCTATTTTTACCATAGAAAAAGAAA
>DWQT01001622.1:0-16200 GCA_018244895.1 Myscelus amystis hages
ATTGAATTGTTGTCTTATGTATTATTAATTATGATCCGTAGTGATCGAAATAAATGATGATGATGATGATGTAAATACGAGTATGTATTTAATTACATCATCTATTCTTCAGCTTCAGCTTTGAACTGGAATAATGTCAGAAATAATTTATTCTTTACTTTGTAGTGTGCCGTCAATAAATTTAGTAACAGCAAAGCCTTTTTGCACGCATTATATTTACCGCATTCTGTGTTAACATTTCAAGATGGGTTCGTCGTCATTATATATTTAAATGACGACTATGCTTTGAAACTAAAAGGCAAAAATATGTAAGTCCACTTGTTAATAAATCATTCCACCCTTCCTACCCTCCGTTCCTCGAGCCGCGTGCCTCGTATGTCAACGATATATTAGGTGTCATTATTTAAGGACGAAGGCTCGCCGTACAGTCCTCGACTGTCACTCATTCTCATATAGCGTGTAACAACACGTCACAATATAAAAGCACCTCATAATGGTAGAATACATGTAAAGTCTTGAATGTATAAGTATGTACCGCACGCTTGTCAACGTAGTCATTAAAATTTCACAATGTTCACGCGTTCAGGTCACCCTCTTATCGCGATCAATGCTTTTATGACATTAACAATATTTTTCCATTTATTATGAGTACTGAATACTGAAATATTGAAGTCTAACACGGCCACTGATTCGCTTTTCGTCCATGTTCGTTCTCGTAGTAATAATGTACTTCGTATAAAATGACCAAATAGCGTGTTTTTCATTAAACACTTATTTTCTTGGTCATTGAAAGTATGTAAAATCTACGATAAAGGTGCGAGTTGAGAAATTTTACAGTTACAGCAAGAGTCCAGTTGTTTTTATAGATGATGTAGCGAATTTTGAAGCTATCTAGGTATTAAGGTTTAATAAAATAAACATTTTCTATATTTCTATCCATATTAAGTGTACGTGTAGACATCTTTAAAACACATAAGCACCATAAGGATGAAACTTTAACCATCTGACACTTTATGGTTTGTTCCAAGGCGTTAATGCTAGTGAATATAATATATGCGTACCTTCAGTGTTGATGTAGGGAGGCATGAGTACGGCGCTGTAGCTGGTGTTGACGGCGATGTGGTCGAAGTGGCGGCTGGGGGCCAGCAGCAGGCGGCGCGCACGCGCGGCCAGCGTGCCGTCGTCGGCGTGCACGTTCAGCCAGCGCGCGTCGTAGTAGGAGCCGGGCGAGCCGTCGCCGTCGCCGCCGCCGCCGCCGCCGCCGCCCGACAGCGCCGCCGCCTCCGCCGAATCCATAATGCGCTAAACACAAACATACTCATGCCATTATAGTCAGATATTGTATCTAAATAATATAATCACGGCAAACCCAGAGTGTGTAACTTTAAAAAACTTTAGTTATGTTGTCATGTAAGCACTTTCACAACAATATACGAGTATACCTATTCGTTGAAATAATGAGAGAATATAGCGGTTTTGCGAGGACACAAGACAAATTTCACTGAAAAAGTTAGACTGAAAGTTAACTAAAGGTTTAAGTGATATCTGTCCCAAATCTAAGCCTTCTTCAATACTCACATTTTAAGATGGCAGATCTATTGTTTTATCATGTAACGAAACGTATTGAACTCGTTCAACCTTTTTCGGCGAACCAAAAGCATGATATAACGAAATGAAAATTCATTCGGTTCGTGGAAGCAGCTTAAATTATTAGGACGTTGTGTAATAAGCTTTAGGTTTAATATTGATCTGAAGAGAAAACGAAGGCGAGTCAATGTAAGCTCGACAGGCATCAGCTCGCGGTCGTTAGGGTCACGCGACGTACGCCATTATCAAACACCCTTAGATCAGAGGGTTACCGAACCGACTTACCAAAATGTGACTTGTCCTAATTCCACTAAATTATATAAAGGCATGTACTCAATAAAGTAAACGGGATGGTAATCAATATTTGAATAAATTGTGAAAAATCCTTTTCTATTGAATGTGTGAATCATATCGAACGAGCATTACGCAAAAATGATACATTTTGTCAAACAATATGCCCTAGTAGGGAAACATTTGAAGCATTCCCGCTATGGAAAGTGAATCCAGCCCAGAAGTAGGAGATATTTCAGGGCATAGCGCATAATACTACGGGGTGAACACCAATATACCTTGATAACATTATTATGAATCAGTTTTTTACTTTCACACAAAATTATAACATTGTTACGAACAATATTTTCGTTTGTTCGCTGAGCAGCGATGCCATTAGGGCCACTACCATCAAGAACTGATTATTTGTCATTTTTCATTGGCCGCTAATGTCCTCAAACAAAGGGATATCGATCGGCAACATTTTGCCCGAGCTAATTGCCGACAATTATCTGCGCTTTCTTACTTCCCCTCATTGTACTCGTAAATTCCCGCTCTCCGGGTTCCGACGTGTATGTATAATACCTATTGGTATAACAGATGCGTGTTTTAAAAAGCTCCGCTTTACTCGTTGAACTTAAATGCTTACGAGTGGAACTTAAATGTAATTAAAGCCTGAGCTTGTTCAAAGCTATTTTCTGTTAAAGATTTCAGAACATAATATATTCTGCGGCCATTTTATGCACCTTCATTTAATTAATTCAGTCTTGTAACCAACTCTACATATTTCGCATTTAGCGAGTTTGCAAAGAGGTCCTTGATACGCAGTTTATAAATGAGAGTTTTTAGTTGGGAAACGAAATAGTCCCATCGGAAGAACAAGCTCGCGAACTAGAGGCGAAGTAATTAAAACTTGCACTCCTCGCGTCTTTGCATCCTCCTCGCCACTCCGGCTCCCTGGCTGGACGCTCGCTCACTAAAGAGATCTTATATAAAAATAGGTAGGACAATGAGACGCCATCACATCTTGTTATTATCTGTGAAAGAGTGGGTCGCTAGTTTTATCTCAGCGTTTTTTGACATTTTCCAACTTGTTAACGAATCATGCTAGACGTAATTACGTGGCCATTTTTATTTTTCGTTTACTGAACTGAAAAGTTTTAAAAGACGTAAAGAGAGATTAATTTAGCATTTTTAAGCAAACGGTGAGTTGGCGATAAACCTCATGCGTCTTCGTCCAGTATACTCGGTGTTTTAGGCGGATAAGTGAGCTAAATAAAGTGAAAAAAAGGTTTAAAGTCTTAAGGTCTCGTGGCACCTTCGCAAATATTTTAATGCAACCATTAAGATTGACGTTGAATAGGCCCGTATTCTTGAAACAATACTTAGCCCTGCTCTGGTAATGCGGAATTCCTTTATTTTGTTTCAGCTACAGTTTCATTAAGTGCGAAATGTTAGTGTCGTTTTTTCTCGGCGGCGCCCGCAGCGCGGCAATCCCCTCGATTTTTCAACTTTATTGTTGAGCTAAGTTCTGGCCGTTTTTGGGCCGCGCCTTGTTGGCGACTTGTTATGATACTACCTATTCATAGCTTCTTTATCATATTTACATGGCTCTTTGTATAAAGACAAACGTGAAGCATGTCAATCAGATAACAATCAGTTGTAGTGACGTATTCTCGATCGCGCAATATTTATGAAGGTAAGCATATTCGGTAGCTGATTTTGAATCGGTGACTACATGTAGCATAGTCCTGAGCGTTTTAGTGCTTCGGAGCCAACATTTAGCAGTCGGCCTCGATTATTATCGTCACGTAATAGTCTTTCAGTTTTGTCAGACATTTTCGACGCGACCTAAATCTTTCCGACGTCCTTTTTTGCTGATGCCGTGTAAATACGAGTATCTAGCAACAATTCAATAGTCGCAGTATTTAAAATAACTTGTTTAATTAGAATGCCAATAATTCTAGTAACTTTACTAAAAGAAAGTGTTGCATATTTAAAACACGCCACCACGAATTACATAATGTACCTATATAAATAGGTAGGTGGGAGATAGTTGAAGCAGTTTAGCTAACAACGACAACGTAATGCGATAGAGTATGTGAAGCTCGAGGAACGCGCGCTGCCGGCGCGGCGGGCGGGTACACGCAACGCTCCTGATATTATATAATGCAAAGTTACGTTACCGGAAAGCTTAGAATATTGTACACCATCACCATAAATATGTCGCACAACTTTAATAGATATGTAATTATGAATTTTGGAACGTCGAAGCATATCCGTGACAAGGATCTTTATACAGCCAAAATGTTTCGCCACGTAACTGTTTAGAGAGTCCGGAATCTTACCTTTCTGACTATATATGCTTTAAGGTTGAAGTTGTTACATTTTTTGTCAAGCATCCAAGATTCTATTAATAAAGTATTTGTGTAAAGAATTAAACATATTCTAAAATGTGAACCTGCCCAGAAAGTGACCCTTAAAACGAGTAGGTGTGAAATAGGATATTCCAAATAATATCTTAAATTTTTCTTGAAACAAATTCAAATTGTCGCGGCGCACTAACGATGTTAAAATTAACGGCGATGCTTCTTCTTTCACTCATTAAAACTTGTTTGACATTTAACTAAATAATTCGCAACATCTTTTGCATGTTGACAAATTTAATTAATTATAATTCTTCACTTTATTATATAACAGCTAATGAGAAATGATCGGCGATTGGTCGAAATTCGTTACATATTGAAAGATAGGAAAGTAGAGTTCAGTAGGGCGACCCCACAGGTAAAAAATAACTAAGCATTTTTGCTTTTCTTTAAATGTTTTAAATATCTTTTTTTTTTCGTTTTTCATGTGTATACTACATAGTACTCGTATGTACGTAGGGAATAATTTTTTTGTTGTATTTAATGTGTTTGTGACAATTTATGATAGGTACATTTATGTATGCATATAACAATTTCTGAGCACCTTTTCTATATATACTTTTAATCTGCCAAAATTCTACTCCTTTGCGCCTACAAAGGGGCCTCCTTAAAAGGGAGTACAAAGATTATCCTTTAAATATTATTACATAAATTCGTATAGTATAACATGATAATTAGCACAGGGAAAGAACTTGGAATAGTTGGTGGAAAGGAGGGGACTCACCGACTGACTTACACACATTTGTTTTAATTCAAACTTTAAGTTTACATAGCAAATATATATGTATATTAAAGTTAAAAATGTTGTACAAAATAAAATGCGCGCCGCCTTTAATATACATACACATATGTTAACAAAGTTTCATCCCTGGTCAGTATCGCGTACAGGCGCATTGTGAAATAGAAATAACATTAGGGAAAGAGTGCCAGCTGCAGAGTTCATTGAACCATGCATTATGTACCGTACTGTAATTCACACGACTTCAATCCTATTACCTACTCTATTACACTGTTGATATTAAACGAGAATATAACAATCAGTATGAGTTCGTTTATATGAATATAAATCAAAACGCCTTCAACATCACTTTGAAAGAATAAACGCATTCTAAGCAGGCCTAGTTACAGTAAACATAAAATTACAAATACTACGACGTTACCGTATTATTTACGAGTGTGTGAGTAGTAATAGAACATTTTCAAATCAATAAAAACCTACTTCGTAGCAATAATTCATACAGTACAGCTTATAATAGAAATCATATTAGTGTAATATTGCTGGGCGGGTACAACGACCGTTTATCCGTGCATTCCACTATTGGCTTTGCGATGCGTATCGTAATCCTATGTCGACGCAGATCAACCTGTACTGTCCATATTGGTACTTTATTTGTGGCCAACGACTGAATTATACAAAAAAATAATTTTATAGCACTTGTGTAAGTCATACTGAGCGTTAGTTTAATATTAAGTGTGGGTCGGAATGAGATCTTACGCTGCAAATATAAACATACAAACACAATAAAAATATAAACATAAATTGCATATAATTGAAATATGTGTAAATTTCCGCTTATGGTGTTATGTCGTATTAAACAACTTGTAAAATGTTAAAGCGTTCGTCGGTTGAGGAATTTCTAACGTAACAGGGATATGAGGAAAATACGAACAGTATTTATATAATTATTTAAGAGTCTTTCTTGGAAACAGTCACCGCGAGTTCAGTGACACGGCGCCCTTTACCCTGCGTTCGGTCAGCGCCGCCCACGCCGCGCCGCGCTGGGGTTCCCTCGGTAAGTATCAACGTAAACGACCTTACTTAACATCAGCCTCGGCAAAAGTACCTCGACAAGAACGTCTCTATTGTTAAAAAATTAAACACAACTCAGTAGGCATGTAAATCTTAAATCTCGATTCTTATTCAATATTCATTTATTTGAAAGAAGTCTAAATACGTGGTATTCTGATTTCGTCAGTAAAACTCATAGGAGCAGGATCATTTGTATGAAGTTATTATAATAATGTGATATGTTTTTTTTTGTAAGAAATCTGACCTGACATCTCACGTTCATTGTTCATGAAGTGTTCATTAAAGAATTAACGATTATTTATCGTTTGGGAACAAAATGTATATTTAAAACCATGGAATTTAAGACAGAGCGTGAAGAGATGAGTTTCGCCAAACTCCCATTTATTACAGTGCGTGTTACCTAAACGTTCTATTGCTGCAAGCCCCACGCCTTTGGAATATTGAGTAAGTAGCTCAGTCGGATCGCGGCCGCATCTCGCGCAAGTGCGAGAGGGACGCCGACACCGTCTTAAGACTGCGAATCAATAAAGTCCACTCGTATAAGTTGGGTGGTGCAGCGCTGGATATGGGTCAGGGTGCACTCAGCCCGCGAGATGCTATTTAATAACCCCTCGCTTTACACTTGACAGATATTACTTGATCTTACTCCCGCCACTGATGTTTACGTGCTCCCCGAATCATCATTTTACGTTTCACATACGCGGCCATAAAAACTCTTCGAGCCATATTCAAATCAGCAGGTTTTACGTTATCAAAAAACTTTTACCTCTTACTCAGTGATATTTTTCAGCTTAAAGCTCAACATACGTTGGATTTCAAAATGTTCCCCGAATATTTTTCACCCACACTTCTGAATGTCAAGTACCGATAATATTAATTTAAATACTGTATATTTTTAAATACGGAACGTTAACTAAACATTTTCCAGCATGTTATGCAATCAGAACAAGTGTATAATTTATTTAAATTGTTAAACTGTATTTGAAAAATGCACGGTTTTTAATTAAGGGAGTAAGTTATTTGTCTAATTAGGTTACGTAAAGTTTCACGACGCTTAATTTTCCATTTTCAATAAAAAAATATAACATTTTCTTTCATCTTACATCGTGTAAATTTTATGGCGCTTCATATTGGAGTCTGAAAAGTTTGATAAACATTATTATTACTAGTTAATTGCATTTATTATACTAATTATACAATTTCACATTGTAAACTTACGTAAGATTACATATTAGTAGATAATTGTTTGCTTCAAATTAGAAATTCATGAAGCACATGATTCATGTTGGTGTCCTGTGGAAACTACTGCAGACCGATGGTGTGAATCATGTCAGAATTGTCTTGTCAGAAGCAGCTGGTGTTTCGCAATTTGCTGATGGCGACATTAAGGTCGGGCAAGTGCAATGGTCTACTTCCTACTACCCCTCGCCCCCACTACACCCTGCCCCTTGCGGCATGCCACTGGAATTTGGCGGTAAGCCTTGCACTCAGACTTGCTTTAACCATACCTTTGCACGTTATAAATATAGGAAGCTTAAGTACTGCAGCATTTCTGATCATTTTAAACTTGCCGTTTATTTATGTCAAAGGCAGTGTTACAGAACTTACACATAATATTTCGCTAAATGTACTTTATTGATATGTAATTCATCGAATATGTGGACGCTGAAGTGTGGCCAGCATAACGAATTTTATTCTTAGAGAGAAACAAAAACAACTCTTTAATATGGAGCCAAACATTTTAGTCAAAGTGTAGCATTTTCTTATTTGAAAGATGAATATTCTCTAGTGCTTTTTGGAATAACTAATGTAATTAAGACTAATAAGAAAATATAAAAATAGTCACCAAAGCAATAAGTCTTGTTTCCTAATTAGTGCTTTGACTAATTGTAGCTAGTTTTTCAATATTGTTTAAAAACACTACTGTAAAAAGATTCTATAATAGCAAATACGATTTTGAAGGAGCATGCTTTATAATATCCTTATGCATGTAAAAAACGAGTCACGTCGCTAGGCACGAGGGGCTAAGCTCTAAACAGGAAAATGGATATATTGGCTGACTTCCGTCGCTATTTGATAAGCCTTTAGTGCTTCCGGAGGCTGTTTTGGAGATGAGTAAACATCGTTGTTCGTTCGGCCAGTTGCGACCTATTCCATTTTTTACACTCCTTCTTTGGGGGGAAGGTTTTTTTTATTAAATTTTCCAGCGTTTAGTGCAGTGTCGTGTCAGAAAAATATTAAGTCCAACAAATGTATCCTAAGTTGGAGTATCTGGTATCTCTTGTTGTGCTAAATATATTGAAAGTTTGTAGTAGTAGTAGTACTTTGTTAGAGTAGGTTTGATTCGGGTAAATGTTCGTATCGTACCAGGATGGCAACGTAACACTGCAGATATAACGTTATACAACGCCACAATATTAGCTCAAAATTGTAGTCAAACAACGGAGGGGCGGCTCGCTCGTACCTGCGCTGATTACAGCTATTATGTCATGATCGAGTGAATCTAAATAAAAAAAATATTCCACTTGATTAAATAGTAAAGGAAGTTGTTTTACAAATGTGCGTGAAACACGAAACAGTGAATGGGTTTTTACCCATTTACTTATTTATTATGCGTGGATTTATGTACGAGCCACTAAATCGTGTATCATTAACTATTGCAAACGTTTTTTCTTTAGAAATGATATCACCTTCCTTTTGAAATATTTTAAAATGTTTCTTTCGTCACCTTCCTATTAAAAATTGACACTGCAATCAAATCCGATGTACGCTTATTTCATGGCTAGTCGTATAAATTACTACGAGATGCTACATTCGCTACGTTATATATGTAACAACCACATTCACTACAGCATCTTAAATTGCTTTACCGCAATCTTTTTAATTACAAAAGTATGTACATTTTAGTTTTAAATCTGGCATTTAAGTTTAATTGTACGTATAACTTTAGGAGGAGATATGATTAGTGTGGTAATCTTTGTGAGTCATGTAGCGTAGTTAGTAATTGGGTATAGAATACACTTCATTAGGGTATTTGGTAACTAGGCCGTCCGTTTTGTATGGCGTGCGGCGTTTTGCTGCGTCACTCCGGATATACGGTATGTGCATTTGACATAAATGTGTCACATTTAAATGACGGTTACGTTAATTTAATAAGTCCAAAAGTTAATGTTTCTAAAAGATAAACGATTGTAGTCATTTTGGAAAATTAGATATAGGAGTAATCAACTAATGCAGAAGGGAATACTCTCAATATTCTATTTGTATCGATGGTCGCGTAAAACTGAAAGGTTGGATAAATACTTTGTGAAAATATCAAATTACCGTGTGGGTGTTTCCCTGAATGCCAAATTGATATCGACGCCCACGGAGGTAAAAGATCAGCGGTTTGATAATATTATGCAATCTTTGTAATCGTTTTATATATATCCGTTATTAGATCGTTGACTGCCGGCGATAACGGAAATAAAATCAAGTTAACAAAATATTTGATCTACATTTATTTTAGGTGAAGTATTCACATTACATGAATCGTTTCGAATTCAACAATAATTGTTAAGCAATGTTATAACGTATTCTTAGATTAATCTATTCTGATTGAAATTCATGTTAAAGAAATATATTTGTCAACAATTTAAGCGGTACATATTTAGTTTTGGTGACGATTTAAAGTTATTATTAAACTTGAAAAGAGTACTTTAACTTTATTTAATGCTTGCGGAACTAAAACACGTTGGCTGTTCGCCCGTGCCGATGTTAAAGAGTGACTTTGTATATGAAGAAACTGTACCAAAATGTTCGGTGGATAAACTAAGTTTACCTAGACGTATTTACATCAAGAAGCAATACCGATAGTGTCCCCATACACTTAATTTGTCGAACGACGCTTGTCATTTTTTATCTCGTCAAATGAAGCATTGTTTGGAGAGCGGGCGGAGGAGGTTAAGGGAGGCGTCCTGTTTACATTATAGCTATTATAATATTATGATTTATTGCTCAATCGTTGCGCCGCGAGGCATAGCGGGCCTGTAATTTCATCTGAATTTTGTTAACGTTCTCCTACTTACACTCAGGAATTCCAATCACGTTCAAACACGCAAGCGAAAGGCTTTTGATAAGTGCCACTCATAGCGCAAGCCGCGAGATAAGTATAACATTCTAATACCACTCCATGTCTAAGTAGTTATGTATTATCAGGTGTCTTAAATGTCGCAATACTTAAATTGTGTTTGTTCCATAGCAATCAGTACACACGTGCAACATATAATTCATTATTAAAAACGACCTGATCTGCCTTAATTACATAATTTGGTCGTATGTAGATTTTAACATAAATTGAACTTAGTGATGAAAGTTTTTTTTTAACATTGCAATAGCTATAGAAGTACCACATGGATTCCTTATAGCCCAATGTTCGACTACTTGAATTCTGTTTTAAATATCATAAGATTTTTCAATTATCAATAAATTACATTATTACAAATATACGCAGTTTTAAAGTTAAACACGTTCGTAGTTTCGGCCACGTAGACGTTCTACGTGGATTAAGGTACATCAAACTTTTAAGAAGACTTTTTCATGTTACTTAGTAATAAGTTGTAAAAACTTACCGGACCGTCTTATTTCAAATATAGACGAAAGCTATTTAAAACTCGATGTCTTATATAAGTAATTTCGCCGTCTGGCCGTCTAGCCAGGTGTATAAAATGAAATGTGATGTTCGCGTGGGTCTCTTGAACTCCGGTTATAGGGGTTCCGTTGTGCAACAATGGATCAAATTGAAAGTGTAGAATTAGAATGCAAATATAGTGACAGAGGAACGGGAGTATTCACTGAGATCCCGCCGTCCTCCGGGCTACGAATATTCCGCTTTGAACCGTATGTAAAGTGCTGGCGCGCGCCCAGAGCTCAAGCGTAGGTTCTGTTGAATATAAGGACTATAATTTCATTTATGCGAAGAATAATGACAGTAGCCGTGCTATTCTGTTATCGTGTTCTATGATATTTACGTTATTCCTACAATCACTTGTATATTTCGAATAATTACAAGGATTGTTATTATCGATGGCTACATAATGCTCTGTTGTATTAGAAACAAAGAAAGAACAAAACAGTTTGCAGAGATCTTAATCGAAAGTTTCCTGGAGGATGTAATTTGCAAGACACTAGCAGGGTATTGGATTGAAGCACGTTGATGGAATCGCGTGTCCGGGTGCAAATCACGAAACATTCCAATCTCCCCGGTTAATTGAATCCTGTAGACCTTCATTAAGTAGGGCGGAGTGGCAAGCAAAAAAGAACTTTTATAGAAAGGAGATGCTAGAGTTGGAACAAAAACCGCAAATGACGTTCGGGAGGTGGCGCAAATCGAATAATTACTTTCGCCGTGGCTTATGCTCCAACTTGCCTCTCACACTCCAAACATTGTCGTTCCGTCATAAATCTTTGTGTTCAACTCGGCGCTCGCGGAATATTAAATGTTTTACAACACTTAAGTAGATTCTTAACGAACTTTGCGCAAATAAAATGACGTCTACGAGTGCGTACATGCGTCTTAGTTCGCCATTAGTTGCGTGCAGGCCCTTCCGCGATATGGAACGACTGTGAGGTGTTTCAAGATTACGTTGGAAATGTAAAAGAAGTAGAAGATTTAGCGTTACTTTATACGAGATATAAACTTTATAAATAAGACTGCTATTTAATAAAGTAACGTATCGCCGGTAAAATTTGTACGTGTTTCGAATTTCGTTGCGTGATATTGCTACCTATGTATTTGGTTTAACTGGAATAACGGCCGTGATCGGATTAGTTCGAGATTTAGAAGAATTCCAATATAAGGAGAATAGTTGCGATAAGGGTGGAGGTCTGCGCGGCGGCGGGCGGAGGTTGACCTGTGCGGAATATGCTAATGTACTGGATGTCTTTCGAAATTATCGGTATTACTACTAGATGAGAAATTGAAAAAAAAAAAACTGACAAATATCTTTGGATATCTTAAAAATTACTGCGTGCAAATACGCTTTACTGGCTTTACTGGCTTAAATGGCTTTATTGTGGCTGCTCGGTGGAATACACAAATTTAAACCACAAAATAAATCTTATACAAATATGGCCGAAATAATTTACTACTTCTTTCACCGTTACAGCGAGTGATATTAAAATTGTAAGTTATAAAACCGTATTTAAGAAATTAAAAAAATACTGCAATAAATTTATTACAGAAGCTGAGGCTCTGAACTTCCGTTCATCCAATCTTCTGTCACACTTGACATGTGATATTTTGTACGTAGGTGCGAACCGCAGTTTTAAACCTTTTCCTTTCGGTTACCTTTCGAATTTTTGATATGAATACTTCAGTGATTCCAATTTCAAATTTCGAATGAACTAGAGTGTTCTACGTAGAATTTTATTTCATTCAAATGCGTCACCCTACAGTCGCTGGACACGGATTCCATCTTATTTTCGAATAGTTCTAGGGGGATATGTAAATTGGCAAAAAGCCGCATACCGTTCACATTTGTTTGGAGCTGGCAGTGCGGTAAGGGTCGTTAGAGAAACTTTATTCTTCGTTGTATGTATTGTTTTTTAAAATCAGTGAAAAATGTTTCGTGCTTTTGTTTCGTAAATATTAATAATTTCCGGCAGAAAAATCGCTGTTTATGACGACTAAAATTTTACAGATTCAAATGTTCGTTTTTCGGGATATAATTTTTTAATCGTCACATCAATGTGAAAGTTTATTGTATATCATAGGTACTGAGTCGGTCAAAATCGGCAATTTTTAACCCATTTGGTATTAATATACACCTAAATAAATATTTTTATTATTTTAAGTGTTTATTTCGAAGATATTTGCCCCTTCACTTCTTCTATATACTGTAAATTAAAATGTGACAAGTTATCTCAAAATAGAAGCTCTCGCGCGACAAAATAATTATGGTGGCTACAAGGTGATGATGACAAGCGGTGTCGGCGTGGCAGGGGCTCAAGTTGGCTCAGGGTTTCGGCTCCGTTACTTAATATCTACTTAAAATCAACCCGGTCGAAGTTAGGGCTGGCCGCTAGTTCTTCAATAAGGAGTATTAAAGAAAATAGGTACTAAAAGCTTCATTGTGTTATTTAAAACTTATTAACACGAGGGTCGTCGTTTTTTTCTCCTTAGGCCTAGCGATATGAGATTTTCACAAGGGAATGAATATTGCATTTTTTTTCTAACAAAATTCTATATTACTTTGGTTCATTTACCACAAGCCCTAAGTCGCAGAAAGGTTCATCGTATTTTGATCATTACACTCGATTGATATCGACCAAAAGATATCCCTTACACATCTTTTTTATCGAAACGCCCTTTTGTACGACTTTTTAACCGTGCACGTCTCAATTCAAAGCTTAATAATTTTAATATAAGACGCTTTATGTAATCTCAGCTTGGAATGGCGAGGCGATCGGTTTTCTTAACTTCAAAGTACCTCGGGTTCTTTTTATTGACCTTTTAGTAAATATAGTATTACTGTGTATATTCCATTATTTAAAGTCTTGTTCGGACTCGTAGTTTCAAAATTGCTTATTTACGCAGTTATGTGACATATATTTAGAACAACGTGTAAATAGAAATCATAGCTAAACTTTGGAATTTGTTTAAAATATAGTTATGAAATGGAATTTTCCAGTTTCTTGCAGCCTGTTCTCAGGGCTCTTTCAGGTCCACGTTACCATTGCTACAGTTATTGTTGTGAACGTAGAATATTGTTTTTTTTAAATATATAAGGCTTGGTACTCACCATGACGGCGTTGATCTTGAAATCCATGTGGTTCTTCACCTCTGCGGCCAGTTCGCGCACCAACAGCAGTCCGTCCTTGCGCGCCACCTCTACGTTGTATTCGTGGTACTTCTGCATAACAAAACGTATTTCTTCTTTAATAAAGGGAAACATCTCTAACTGTACTCAAAGGTTACTTGTGTATGAAACCTTGTTAACATATGTTGTTTATTGTCGTATCCATCAGCCCTAAAATTTAAGATTCGCCACTGAACATAGTTCACCCCTAATCGGCGCAAATGCACGTTAGCCGTTATTATTCAAGTTTGGTATAAAATATGAACGAAATTGCAATAAAAACATGATTAACATCAAAATAGTTTTCGACATTTATTCAGGCACAGCAAACCGTGTAATTTAATGTTTTCACGAGAACAGATAAACATTGGCAGCCGTGTAGCGCTCACATAATTTGCGAAAATGACAACAATCGTGTGGCATTCGCGCTACATTACGCGCTGAGTTATTGGACCCAACATGGCGGCGGAGACCTGTCAAATTTAAAAATGGAACGAACACGTCCGGAATTCGGCGGATGCTGGCTGCCAAATTATTGTTATTCGACGGAGGCGCCCGCTCCGGCGCTGTTATTGAATTTTGGATTGTACCCGATGTCGCCTTTGTTGTGCTATCAAATCTAATGAGATATTTCTCTATCGTTTATATATTATTTTAACCCTACCCCAGACTATATTTTTGTATATCTATCGGCTTTCAAATAAGACTATTTAGTTGTATGGTGTATAAATAGAAAAGTATACGTGCGTTAATGTGTTAATGTAGGTAATTAACTCATGAAACATTTTAGTAACGCGTTTCCAAATTATATGCAAGGAGGTTTTTAAACGGATTCAATACATACCATTTAATTACCGGACGTCTCTACGCAAACCATATAATGATAATGGGAAATCGAAATTAAACGATTCCCTATAACAGAGCGTGTACAAAGGCAGTAAAATCTTTTTACTGCAAACAGTCCCCGTTCACCCAATAAAGTCCATTTTAACTGCACGTTGGACGCCAAGTGAAAAATTGCGATGAGAGGTTAGGGTTGACAGTTATAATTAGGAAAAAACTGTTTCATGCCGTCGCATATGAACTTATTTACTTCCGAATAAAAATCAATCGATTAGTGATGAAATACATTTCTGTTGAAAATGAACTATACATTTGGTTTCTTAATACTATCACAAAATAACTATAGCTGTTTAAAAAGTAATCGAAACACAGTATCAAAAGTTACTATCGCAACCAGTTCGAAAATACCACCACATTCGAAAATATTCTTACAATTATATTATACATAGGTGTTCCGTTCCCCTCATGATTTAAACGGTATACATTTTTTGCAGACTTGTAATAGACGTTGTGCGTATGTTATGCTTTATGGCAACTTCATAATAAGAGCTTTCGCTGGCAGAAATTTACTGGCGGAAGCTTAATATCGAGCAGCGTTTATATTGCGCAGCTAATATTAATACTTAATCTTGTTTTTTTTTCTCATTTTATTTACGGACCGGAATCACCTAACAAAATAATGAATGTTTAATGAACGTAAACAACATTTAATAAACAGATTTATTATTTAATATAGGTGCAATATGAACTCATTCACTTAATAAAGTAATATTTAACGCAAACAAGACAATATTATTTAATATAAAGTGGTACAGTATAAAGGAGGCAGAATCGGAGCGAACCTGCTTAGTATAGTCTCTTGGGGCGATCTGCTTTAAAGAGTTGAAGCGATATTTTCATCTTTATTTTATTATCATTTTAATTTCGTGGTGATTATTTTGAACATTTCATAAACGATCGAGATGGTTGCATTACAGACTGGCGGAGGTCGTGCGGCCCCGCAAATCTCCCGGGGACACATTGGCTAACAAGGAACCTAAATTCAATTAAGGCAGTTAATTTAACCCGCTTCCTACGTCGACGCTGTCCTCACGGGCCAGTGATTGGGCTCTGTTTTCGACTAGTCATTCTGTAGAGTAAGGGATACGTATACATACCCTTTCAAAGTTAATACTTTGATGGTAAAATTTAGGTACTATAATTTGCAATACAAGATTTTTAACACTTCTGAAGAGAATTTATTAAAACAAATTTTCATTAGGCTGCCATGGTACATTTTTTTATTTTTTTTATTATAATATGGAAGTAGAAGACGAGCATGCAGTCCACCTGATGGTAAGTGGCTACTCCCGCCCATGGACATTTGTAATCGACCCCGGACAAGATTAGATTCCTATCTCAGGCCGACTACAGATGCGCCTCTACC
>DWQT01001623.1:0-16200 GCA_018244895.1 Myscelus amystis hages
CCACAGATGCGCCGCTACCCCTGAGGACTGAGCTGGAATGCCTCGAAAAAGTATGTCTCCCTTACCACACCCTTCAACCCAGAACACAGCGGCGCTTAACACTGCTGTTATAAGGTAGAAATGGGTGTGGCGGTGGTGCCGCTGGAATCGAACCATAGAGAGTTCTACCACCATGACTAGTCCACTGCTAGCCGTAGGCCTCCTCTAATAATAGTCATAGTATCCTGTTACAAACCCGATGTATTGAATATTGGCGAATCTATAATCAACATAAGAGTTCTTAAATAATATTAATTTTCAAAAGCTTACGAGAAACGTGCAAATATTATCATGTAAGATATAAAATAGCCACAATTGGTTGGCGACAAAGTACAAATTCTGAAATTGCGATTTGCTCTATCTACATATATGTATGTCCCTGGCAGATATTCATTGTATAAATATGTTTCACGAGAATAAGACAATAATATAAAATCTTCCATCATATAAAGTTATAGGTATAGGATAAAAAGGGTTGCATTTGTGACCAATCGCAAATGAAATGCGGGACAGTCTTAAATCCGTTTATTGAAGTGAAATTCTTTTACGGACGGAGAAAAAAGCTTTCCATCTTCACGAAAATTTTTATGTCACTTGAGGATTATCCGTGTAATCACTTGAATCCTCAAGTATCCACTTTAATCACTTGAGGATTTTAAGTAATCGTCATGTGATCTTAAATTTTAATGATATAACAATATTTTTTAATTACGATTTTTGGAATGTTTGTCTGGAGGGGTGAAAATATCTTTTTCCTTCATAATGAACTATTAATAGTTACAATTACATAAAATTTTTCATTTCTTACGAGCACATTGTACTAACGAAATATGTTTTAAACTGAACAATTCAATAATTACATATTTCTATATACATAAGTATTCACTAAGATATTTTGTAATTTTCGTCGTCGTATACCAACAGACATTTAAAAGAAAGCAATTTTCCTAGACATTAGATCCAATAATTTGATTCGGGGCTAGAGCTACAATAAAATGTACGGTGGACCGGCTTTTCGTAGAATTTTTCTGTGGAGTAGTTCGTATAAAATGAAATAGCATTTTGTAAATACGAAATTTGTTATTGGCCTACTAGAAACTCGATAACGATGTATTAAATTAGAGAGAATGAAATCCGTATGTGAAACGAAGTGCCCTTGTGACCTTTTATTTCGCAACATACCTGTACAATATACGAGTATGTATACTACATAGATTATTTGATTTTTGGTCTGTCGTAATCTATTTGTTAATAAATTGGCTAGGTACACAATTAAGCTCTATTTAGACTATGAAATCTGTAGTCTACATATTCTATAGTAGCTGTTCTATCGTGGATTAGTCAATTCAACTTTCTATACTTTTTCAGGGCATTACAAGTTTTGGTGACGGGTGCGGTAAACGCGGGAAATATGGTATATACACACGAACTGCGGGCTACGTGACGTGGATCCGTGACGTCATGAACAACAAATACTTTGACGATTGACACTACAAAGTTCGACGATGAAAGGACAAAACTCTGCTGATAGCTGTTATTAGACGAAGGTCTTACACTACTGCAGTGTGAGAACTGAGGATTGATGCTATCAAATAGACAGCATCGTAATGAGCCTTTATAGATTAAACGAAACACATTACATTAAGATAATCTGTAGGGTCTCTTCTGAAATGAAAGAAAAACGCGAAGATTTGTCGTTGGTGGTGTAAGACCGCCGTAGGGGCGTTTGTAACGATGTTTCTTCATGTGAAGAAATTTCTGACAAATTTTACATATTATAATTACCTTCAAGTTACAAAATTAAATGCGATGTCGCTCTCTCTACCTATTGGCAGTATGTGATTTATATGACAAGTTCAATTGTTGCTTTGCAACATTTTTTATTTTTTTAAAGCACGTGACTAAATTTTAAGACATTAATTACTCATAATTATACTAGATGTTAAATTCCTTTTCGTAACGCATTAATGCAATAGGTAACATTTGATGTGAATATAACTTAAAAAAGTGTTATGTGATAAGAGAAATGTTGCTCTAGTGTTTTTGATTTTTTCGGTAAATGTAGTCTCTCTACTTTTTCAAAAGGCGTTTCACATTTACATTCTAAGGAGCGTGTTCAAACTTGATTACAAATGTGGCTCGTTTGTAAAAAATTGTAAATCCAATTTGCTAACCGAACCACCAAATGTGAGTCGGTAGATCTACCCAAGAACCGTGTGCAGCTGTTTAAAAAAAATCTAGCTATGTTGAACCATTTTTTAAAATTTCTATATAAATATAAATAATCTTTAAAAACCGTTATTTTAAAAACTCTATTCAAACTTTAAGGTACTGAAAATAAATTCATGGCATGTATGGTGAATTACCAAGCGTTTCGAGATACAAAAAATCATGTAAATTACATTATGCGACTAAGTTTTAATAATATGGTTATAATATGCACGTAGCCGAGGTTACTTTACTTAACACACGAGGGGTGTCAGCTGTGCCCGTTGTGAGGCAGACACTCCGAAAGCTTTACGTTGGTTGGTTATAGAAGTATGCAGTAATGTCTTGCAAAGACGAATAGCTGTGTTTAGCGAGAAAACTCAAAGTTGTTAAAATTATTAAAGGCTTGTTTTGTTATTCAAAGAGCGCGCGCAAGCGTTGTGTTAAGGTTGGGTTTTGTTAGAATTAGCAATGGAATAAAATGAACCCAGAAGAAGGAAATACTTTTTTAAGCAACAATAGCACTGTTGGATTAACTGTTAAGAATTTGTTTGTAATAAGTATTAAGTACTTATAATAATGTTAGTTGGTTAATATTTATTGGTATTGGACTGCAGAAACAGGATTGTTACTAATGTTATTTTTGATGACATCATGATAAACATGCAGGTTAAACGGTAATGAAGTTCGTATTATTTGATAGCGTTATGTTGTTTACCGAAGTTTCTATGTAAGAGGCAAGCGTAATAGTTTTTTACTGACGGAATTATTTGAATAAAAATAATCAACAGTACTCTTAACAATTCACGTTCATTTTATTTCAACCTTTAACATAATGGTATAAAATTTTTTATGTCCACATCCGTCATACTGACTCTTTTTTTTGACGCGCCTACCGCTAAACTGGATTTGTCAGTGAAATAAAAATAGAATTCCACTTTTCTGTAGAATTTGTTATAAATATGTCGACTCCTATCATATATCGAGCGGAAAAGCGTAGAAATCCTCCGGTTCTCGGGCGGCGTCTGCGATCCACGGCACCAGTCTCCACACGCCGGTATACTGCGCTGATTGCACGCCCCACGGACGCCGTTCTTCCTGCGATATATAATTTAATACACGAATTGATATCAAATACTATCAAGTACACGTGTTATTTGTAACTAAGCTCTTTCCGTCGCATTACATTCATAAGGATATCCTAACGCAATAAAAACAAAATGAATTAATGAGTATTAGAATATTTAAAAATTTTCTATTATATATTCTATTATATACTAAGGACATACTTTCACCAAATATATAATATTGATAAAAGTAAATATGTCACCAACAATTCAAACGTGAAACTTTTTGTGTGATTATGGTAGAACAATTGAACTCGTTATCCGGTTTACCAATAACACAGTTATACTTATTGAGCAACATTTAAAATTTATTTGTATTAAAAATTATCATTTTGTGGCAGATTCTACTTTACAAGAGTGCTGTATAAAATATACATATTAATCTAATAGAAACATTTACAAAACAATGACCGTGTGAATTATTAGTGACATGCGTATTTAGTATTCATGGATTTTTTATATCCTTAGAAGACATTTTCTCGACTGCGATTGTACGTGTCAAATCACGAATTCTGTGTCCTGAAAATAAGGGTATTAAGTAATATGTACTTTAATGGCAGTGGGAGAGTTTTTGTGATCTTTCGAGTAATCATGCTTCAATGCACATTTGGATTGCAATCTGTATCGTATTGAATTTTCTATTGTGTATTGTATACAGACCTGTAAGTACAGAGCCAGTAATTTCCCTTCAACCAGCATTAGTGCGCCATGGACTGTATCATTTTCTTCCGCTAGATAAGGCGGCAACGATACGCAATAAACGTTTCGAATACCATCTCCATCTGAAGTTTTAGCTATACTAAAAATGGTTTGGTTTTAATTAACATAATGAACTGTACTATACTGCTTAACAAGTATGTAACGGTCAAATTACAAACTAGATGAAGCAATCATTTTCGGAATGTTCTGAGCAATTTTCTCAAAGTTCTTATTGTTTCCTTAACTTAAAAGTCCGCGAGTTTAATTGCTTGAAATGTAAAAAGCTAGGCTGCTAAAAACTTAAAAACCGAAAGAAAGTTATATACATAATTTTATGAAACTAAAATTTGAGTTGAATTAATATTTAAAATCCTGAAATAAAAAAAAAATGGTCATTAATATTTTATTTCACATAGAACAACGCTCGCAGTTTTAGAAGAGTTACTTGTTCGTTTTAGTATTTAAGTTTTGTTTATATTTAATTTGGCCCATTTAATGAACTGTAATAAATCGGATTACAAATCTATGTTATACTGTGAGGTTTGATAGAAGTTTAATTTTGACTAATTTATAACTTTGTATCGGAAATTCTACATTTTGCATTCAACGGGTGTTCGCGATCATTTGATACGCAAATTTGCACTAATTACTTCAGAGACTTACTGGTATTCGAAATTTCCTGGACAAGATTGAGAATACATAAGGTTTTCATATACCATTAACGGATTCTTCGGAATACCCGTGTTTGGGTAGAGTTGATCATACCTGGAAACGTATCTATGTATGTTTTAAGCTCTTAGTGGGGATCAGATTGTTTAATAGTATATTTTACAGAAGTTTCCAGCATACGGCAAGCAGGAAGTCTCCCTGAGGTTCACTGGTTGGACCAGACATCTTAGACATCTGTTATTTAAGACTTACATAAGTCAGACTCCGATGATGTTTTAGCACATTTAAAGAATATGTTCGTACACTTTATGTCTTAATCCTTTTAATTTTTGCCCATTTTGCACGAATGGAGAAATGATCTATCTTAGGTACCTGAGCCTATTGCTCGTAGCCTCGTGCCTTCCCGCCGCGACACCTCCGTTACGCTCAAATGTAACAGATCGTGGCATCATATCATGTCATATTGTTAATTTTGCTTTAGATTGTTTATGTTTGGGTGTATTAATATACAAATTAAACATCACACCTATCTAAACCCCATCCCACTGTAGTTGCCGCAGTACCCTTCAAGTCAGCGGTAAATTGATGAGATATCAAGGAAACTGGTGCCCAGCCTGTGCATGTATCCTCCATTGAATTTACAATTTGAATCACACCTGAAAATTAATAAATTGCTAATTATACCTATCTCTAAGTTTTGTGATATAACTCTTCTTTTTCCACGTTTTCAGTTTCGTATGGAATAAAAATAATCCATTGCTGCTTAGAAAAGAATACAGACAAACAAAGATATATACGATATAGAAGTAAGAGTATAAACTCAAAAGTTAGAGCAAGAAATAAGACCCTAGAAATTGCGGTAATTTTCTTTTCATAACCAATTTTCTTTTATACTCTAGCAACTTAAAAATTGTCGACCATTTTTATGCAGACTTGCTTAAACTTTGATAAAATAATTTAATTTAAGAGACGTAAACGTTCAGAAATCATAAGTGGTTATACCATTTTACTGCTGTAAAACGTGGACGATACTAAAAATAATCATATTATTTAAACGATGTTATATTAAAACAAATACATTGCTACACTTTTAATATAGGTATATAATATAATATAGGTATATAATAATATAGTGCTTATTGTTAAATATATTTCTTTCTTAAACACTTAATGTAACTTAAAAATTTTGTGATATCCCGTCAAAATCAACGAAACGGTTAAAGAAGAAGTGTCAAGTTTTAAAATAAATATTTTTAAGGACACGGTATCTCCTATCAAAGTGCCGGTAAGGCGAGTATTATTGGCTTTTAAAGTAATACATACAAGTATTATATTATAATTTTGAAAGTGTTTATTTACTTGTCCTCTATGCTTAGTACTCGGGAATGTTAAAGATTTTTGTACGGTAAACGTTATTGCCACACTTTTCAACGCGTACAGCAGATTGAAAACTATTTCTTGCGTCTGGAATTTGTACCGCGCAACGTTCGGGCTCTAATTAGAGAAGTCCACAAGGCTTTTCTAAGTTATTGCTACAAGCATATATACGGCCACAACCCTGTCTGGAATTCTACATAATATACCTTAGACAATGTAGGGTACAATTATTTAAAATGTAATCTTTGACATTAATTTTTAAATATCGAAAGTAAATGCCCAAAATATGCTAAAGTGTGTTTATTTTATTGAATTACTAATAGATAAGTTTTTTGAGCATGTACGAGTATATTAAATACAAGTATTTAGTAAGTACAATTGGAATATAACCTGCGATAATATATTTAAGTACAGAACATTATTGAAATATGCAAAATATTTGAAGACGTTTGAGAAACTTGTTAAATCCTCTATATCCCATAGTGTTCACAACACATATGCAAAACTCATTTCGATATACACTTAAATCGTAATCATAAAATGTTGTCGTATTGCATATAAATAAACTGCCTTTTTGCAAAATTCTCTATAGGACTTAAGATAACGCTTATAGCAGAATAAATAGTAAATGGCGAAAAAACATTCATGGAAATCATACATGTCAAATAAGTTGAATATTGAAGACTCCTGCTTACTTAGGTCCTGTTAGGAAAAACTTGGGAGTTCTGCTTTACCATATTGAAAATGTTATAGCATATTTTTGTACACATCACGCCATGTCTCCCCAACTAAAACTAATCGTTTTATTTAGGTTTATACTCATCTTCAACTATTTATTTAATGATTTTGTTTACCGGAAAAACGTAGTTGTGAAATTTACGTACAAAAATTGGCCCATAGGTACTAGTTATCTGTTATTCAGATCATAATATCAAAGAGACGTAGAGTTGGATAAGTCATTTTTATAGAACAAATTTAGTTTGTGTGGTAAATAGACATTTTATGTACAATATCATGAATACCATAGCGAAGCTATGTCCAATTTGACGATTTGAAGAAATATCCATAAACATTATAAAAATCTCAAATTACCTGCATTAAATAAGTGACGTCGCGCTCTGTCCCTTGGATGGTACCGCGGGTGAATCAAGGTGCGCTTCACATACGATATTAAAGTCGGATGTGTCCAATCTTCACTACAGAACGCAACGAAAGCTGACAGGCTTCCTCCGTAAAAATCGCGGTGATGCCGGGAAAGGCAGGATGCGGCTGCGAGTAGCCAATGTGGACTCAAGCTGGCGGCGTCGCAGAGCACCTGTATTATTGGTTTTAAGACAATTTTATTAATGACATTGTATACGGCAGATCTCTGTTAAATTTAAAGATTATGTATAAAACAGCCGGAGTGTGTTTTTCTAAGAACCGTATAATAGTTGATTTTCTGATTTAAATAACTTTCTATACATATATTATGTATATGATTCTAATATGTATAAAATAGACTTTCTACTCTATCGTTATCGTTAGCCCGAGAAATGACAAAAGTAATACTCAGCAGCGACACCGAGTATACTTTTATACACAATAAAGGATTTTAAAATGTTAGACAAATAAGTGAGAAACGTTTTCTTTATTCGTGTTAAATGCTCAAACGAACCTTGCTACGAAACAATAGCAAATGTTAAGTTTTTTACACTTATTCTGTTTTGTTTTTTTCTTTCTTTCTACAGCACTGTCTTACGATAATTAATTTGAAATATACAAAAAATATTGTTTCTGTAGGAAGAATTCATACTCAAAAATCTTCAAGAACAGATTTTTTCTTACAAATTTTTGAAAAAAAAAATTGACGAGGTTTCGTAGATTTTCGAAAAATTAAAAAGGATGACAATAAATAAAACCTGGCCCGTTTCAGGTATTGGGTGTCTCCAAGCATATTTGTTTCTCTATGAATTCCACTACATTTATGTTAAAATATAGTGACCGGCGTCTGTTCCTACTTTAAATTGTAAAGGGGTCGTTAACACCATTAATAAATCATGTATGTACATACTCGTATATTGACTATTCGTTTAGACTTCCAACAGATGAAACAATAATTTTCTTAACGAGATATTAGGTATGTCTATTAGGTATGTCAACCCTATTTTACGATAATTCCCGAAACATTAAATTAAAGTAGGTATATGACGTAAGAGAACATAATGAAATTTAATTTGTGTACGTGTTTGTTTCACTAGGCATCTTATTATACGACATAACAGTACTGTTACACTTTCTCGAGTATGTAAAGACGTTTTACGCAGTCCGTTGTCACTGTGTGACCTTTACAGATTAGCTTAATTTTCACCAGGTTATATTATCAACAGAATTTTCTATATAAAAATATGTAAAAATATTTACCTGTAAAGGCTCGTAAATGTAAACAGCCACAAAAGGATATTCGGACCAAACAGCCAACCGACTTATATTGGTATGCCTTTGAAAGACTGAGGTTTGAGTAGTTTGTGATGAAATCTTTAAATCATGCCTACTGAAAAGTGTAAAAAGATCTGTTTCATTTTTAGTTATATCCTTATTATCATGCAAATTATGGATGTGTTTTTTTACAAAATTTTTTGGCTTTTTCTTGTCATTATCATTTCCAGTATCTTCGTTTATATCTTCCAAAACTATTCGCCCATCCTGTTTTAAATTGTTTGAGTCTATGTCATTCCTGGTGCTTTTATTACTTTCATTATCTTGAATATAAGGCCATTCAGGTGTATTACTGTCATATATTTCGAAAAATTTTATTCTATCGTAAGCTGTGGACGCACTAGCCGGTTTCAGGACACTTGTATTTATATACCTTCGGCCATTCAAAAGTTGATTGGGATCCAAAGAGAAGTTATTTTTACTTTTTATTGTTTTCTTAACATACAATACAGTCTTAGTTGCGTTAGGAACAGGAGAGCTCGGATATGAAATGTTATACAGTTGTCCGATTAGATTTTTTTTAAATCGTTTCTCATTGGTCGCTTTTGATTTAAAATAATTTGATGACGGGGTGTGAATTGAGAAGTATTCTGGTTTTGAATTATTTTCTTCTGTGATACCCAGACTACCTTGATCAGATGTACGAATTATTTTTTTCCGTGTAGACTTCATTACATGGCGTTGGTGTGGAATAGTACTTACATGAATTTTGGGTACTGAAGGGAAGAAATTGTGACTTTTGGTTCGATATGTATTTAAACTATTATTGTTCTGCGTTTTTTGGAAAATAAAGTCAGATAGTTTTTTACTCTTTCTGCCATCGGTTTCCTCTAAATAATTGAATTCAATGTAACTAGGTGTGCATGTTCGCGGTTTTTTACGTCGACTTGAAGTTTTTAAGGTTTGTTGGTCAGAGAGTTGAGAAGTACAATTTACGTATTCTGTGAGTGCCGGTGTTTTATCCGTCATTGGTGCTTTGCATAGGAGGTTTGAATAATCCAGGTCGATAAAAATTATTTGTTTTTTGCCATAACCAGTTGATCACCTCGTACTGCTTATTTGTAACTCTCCTAATTTGCCACTTTTTGTTTTTTTCAAACCCAAAAGGTGTTACTGGAAAAACTCTTTTGGTGTTAGTTATATTCAATACATTTGTATTTAAATTTTTAATATCTTTACGTAACGAAATGTTACTCTGTTTCTTTCTAGATATTTCCGTTTCATAGTCCTCACTAGAAGATGGTATTGCGATTTCGATGAATATGATTGAAAATAAGGTTTTAAAATTCATTTTAATTTACCATGATTTCGATTTCTTGTTTTGTACAATTACAATTTATTATCTCAGTGCCTAAACTTGGTAAACCTGTCTCCAATTAAACGAAAAATATTACGAGCAATATTCATAAAATCTTTTTAACCACATAATTCAATATTGTGACGCGTTGTGACAGGTAGCATTTAAGTTGTCAAAATGTTATAAACTCAGTAACCCTTTGAGAATGTGTGAGTTCCGGATATTTTGTTATCGTTAAGAAATAATCATGTATTATAAGAGTCTCTACATAAAAGCGAAGAAACAGTTTTGCGAATTGCATTTTATATAAGCATTCCTTAAAATGAACGCTGATACACGATCAAAGATTTTAATAACATTCAGCCATAGATAAAACAATAATAATTAAACGCAGATCGACACATACTTGGTTATGTCTAAATGTCAAACAAAGAATTTTAAATCGAAATTAAATGTCATAGAAAATTTTATTTTAGAAAATTGATAGTGCAATAGGTACATGTAAATATTATAATTTGATATGGTCTTTACTATTCCAAATTAATTAAGTGCACAGTAACAAGATATTTTCGGGAGTATATGAATCAAATAAGGTAAATTTATGGATTCTTATCAGTGTTTGAAAAAAATCGTGTCGAAGTTACTTCTTAACATTAAATATATTTATTGTATTACTTACAACATGTTGTAGATTATAATACTTTTCTAAACTGCAAATGTTTAATATTTTTTACATTAAAGGCAAATTGTCCAAAAGTTTTCTCATAAGAAATGTTTTAAGTTACTCGGAAATGACATCAGATTGAATGATTGTATTTTAAATTTGAATGATAATATTTGTCTAATGGATCCATTAGGCCACTGTCCTTCGCATCGGAAAGTTTTCTGTTTAAATATAAACGCCTTGTGAAAGAATTTCCTTTCCAACGGGGATATCGGATACATCGATATTTAGAGCTAGTTTGGTTTCAGGCCACGGCTAGAAAAACAGGTGCCTTCCTTGCAACTCGTTTAGGTGTAGCGTTCATGTCGAAATACGTCAATTAAAGATAGTAGTTTATCAAATGAATATGCGGCCACGGCTACTTTACCAATAAGCTTTGTGGAAGAAAGACCATGAACACTACAACATAACGGAACTGAATTCACACAATTAAACTGATTTGTTTTTTTGTTAGATACGTTTAAAATGGACGGGTGATACCTAATTCTTTATTTTAATAAAACTGTGTTTGAAAAAGTCTTCGTTTGAATGATAATAACTACTCCTTAGTTATTATAATTCGTATGAAGACTAGCAGTTATTTTATATTTAAGTACATGAGAGCAGTATTAGATATTAGGTGAATTCAGTGTAAAAAAAGATTTATTTTTTACGTGTAAAGATGGCTAAGAACTCATATTAAATTCATGTTATAATAATATTTTAACAAGCAAAATAAAGTTACTTTACAGCACATTTAATCATCTACTAAAGGGTTTCCATTTACTCCATTATTTATATAAAGTCATAACAGCGCGCTACCCCAGTTAACTTGTAACTCAACGGGTATAAGCTTTGTGTTAATCTTTAATATATGTACATACATATTTATTACCTAAATATTCAATGTTACTAACGTACCTATTAGACTTATTTTCATTTAGTAAGAACATAAACAATTATCTACCGATTGAAATGTAATGCAAACGCTTTCGTAACTCACAATTGCGTGGGCCAATAAACATTTTTGATTCTATTGATATTTATAAAATAGGCCATTAATTTCGCAACAGCTGCTTTTGTTACAGTTTTATATACGCTTTTAGATTTCATGATGAATTCTGCACCCGTCGCGCTGAATAAAGCCGCCATGCGCAAATATGAGGACTTGGAAGTTCCATGCGACGCGATCCTCGCTAACTACGTGTGGGTCGACGGAACCGGCATAAATCTACGATCTAAAGATAGAACCTTTGACTTCGTACCCAAAACAAACAAAGGTGCTGTTGTATTATCATAAAATTACATGATTAGCAACATCACCCAGGCATTACTGACACTCAATCGTGTTGTTCATTGGCGTACACTAAAGTACATCGCCGTCGATAAGTCGAGGTAATTAAGCAGTTTTTAATTATCCTTTGATTTAATGTCTAAACCAAATAATATGTCCTTGTGCAGAAAAACAGGTAATACAGTAGTATTATAATGTATCGTTTGGCTAAGAAAATCAAGCAACATTCTAAAGTCAGACAAATACTGGTACTATTTGAAATCATATACTTTTAAATGACATCGAGTTAAGCTTAATTTAAACTTAATTTTACTTACTAGGTTTGCTAAAATTCAAATCACATATGAAGGTCCATAGAATGAATGGCCCTCAAATGTAAGGAGTCTTAGGAATTTAAACAATATAAACTATAAAGTGTAAGCCAAGATTTACACTTGAACTGTTTACCACTTTAACAATTAAATAAAGTAACAACGGCTTAAAAAATAAAGCCATTTTATTCCTTCAATTACCTTTCTTTCATAATCACTCTACTGAAAAGGTAAATATGCCGGAACATGCGCAAAATTTTAGTTAATAAGTTATTCCATTTGATAACCAATCAATTCTCTTTATCATAATTTACTATAATACAATGTTTGGTGCATATAATAATTTGTTGAACATCATTACGCCACGATATTATTATTAATTTTACCACAATCGAATATCAATTTGATGCACATGTGCTACGAATTCCACTACATTGTAACAGGTTTAAGACTCTTAAATATCTGTTGTAAAATTATTTATTTTCTTTTTAATATTATAAGAACATGTCAGCTTTAAACAACGCTGCCTGGAAACCTAAGACAGCCGTCAGCCCAGATACGTCAGTGAACATTCTCCAAACTGACCGCCATCTGTCATCCATTAATAGAAAAATCGGTTATAATAAATCATATTACTGCATTAAAATTAATAAATCGTAACACAGGTCAATACGGTATCAATTGTTACAGATTTACCGATTTGGTACTTCGATGGCAGCAACACGGCGCAGGCTAATCCCGACAACTCTGACACGTTCATCTTCCCTGAAGTGATTTATCACGACCCGTTCCGACGCGGCAGCCATATATTGGTGTTGGCGGACACCTATCAACACAACTACCAGCCGACTGGTCAGTTACAAACACTTTATTAAAAATAAATTGTTTTATTTCAATTGTCTCCCTATAGCTATAATATATGAGTAGAAACGAGTTCTGAAAATAATTTTATCTGTAAGATTTCATTCAAAAACCTAGTGTTTTGAAATACAGTCGCCTACTACGGGCATCTGACTTCACATTCTGCCGCACTTCTTAGTTATTACTTGTGTTTTATAAATCAAAATTCTAATATCCATTCGCTATAACTGTGAAGGACAACACCGATAAAAACGCGCACACTTCAGAATACGTTATAAAATAATATGTTTTCTGAGTTGTGCTAAGTCTGTCAATCCACACTTGGCCAGCGCGGTAGACTATTGCCCTAAAACTTATCACTATGAGAAGAGACCCGTGTGCAGTGTTGGCGAAAAATAACGGGTAACAAGTTGTTAGAGCCTATAGTAATAATTGACTGCTCCAATAATATTTCTGAACTAATATTCTCAATGTTCATAATTTTTAAGTACATAATTGTCAACTTGATTTAGTACAAGTTGAAGATTACGTAATGGTATTACCAAAAAATTAAAAATATTGCCTGCCCTCTTTCCTGTACTGATGCTCTACTGAGCAATTACGGAAAAGATTTACATTTAAAGTGTTACGTGAAAATCAAAGTAAGAAGTTAACAAATCGAAATCAGAAGGTTTTTTAATAGGTAACCAAGCAAAATAAACAATTTCGGCCCACGCCCACGGTCTGCAAACTCGAAGAAAGTAATTTAACTTTGGCAACAAATTCATAACAGAAGCAACAAAAACTAGTAAATTTCATAAACTACTGATCAACAAAACAAAATAAAACCACAGTATTTAAATAAAAAGGCTTAGTGAAAATTCACAGTGTTAGCTTTATCGAAATGATATTCAAACTACTTTTTAAAATTAGAATTTTTAAAGTAACTTTTTGTATTCTATTGCAAATGTGACTAAGCCAAGTAGCTTGATTTGGCCCATTGTGTGTGCCATCCCACCCATGTAAGTTGATATTAAACCATGACAATGAAAACATTAAACCAAGACAACGTTCTAAAATGCTTATTCAGTTTTACAATGAAGATTTTCCACTTTTGACAATTTCAATCTCAATATGAACGTTGGGGCCGGCTAATATTTTTATTCATGAATAAAATATGCGTTCATTGTATTCGTATTCAGCGTCAAATCATCGTAAGAATTGTGTTATGCTCTGTGAGAAGGGCGAAGTGGAGGAGCCGTGGTTCGGATTTAATCAGGAGTTTTTTTTGACGACTCCGGACGGGAGACCGCTTGGCTGGCCCATCGGGGGGTTCCCCGCCCCACCGGGCCCGTACTACTGCGCGGTTGGAGCCAACAAAATAGTCGCTAGAGATCTGATGGAAGCATTTTTCCGGTGAGGTCTTTTATATATTTTTTTTTCAACTAAAAATAGTTGCAGCCTACTCGTATTTTCTACCTAGTTTCTTAGTGACTAACGATTTACTGCAAATTTTGTTTTCAAGCAACGATTACTGCTGTTTTAGATTTAAAAGTATTTCATCAATTATCTGACAAATTCAATTTAAATTGTTAATATCCTCTTTATTTTTTTATTTTGAGTTATTTATCAAATGGTGTAAAGTTTATGATTAACGTATTATTTCCCACTCGTTTTACAGTTACGGTACATATTTATGTACATATATCCCTATGTAACAGGAACATGCAACATGTAGTCCGGTTTAATGTTCTATTAATGTACCTTTTATACTTGCTCAATACTCGTATATTGATACCTACTCACTACATATTATATTTAGGTAGTGTAAAGCAGCGGTTTCTGCCGTCACTACTTAAATATTTTCTAATGTTTATACTATCTCTAAATGTCAACAGATGCTGTCTATTCGCTGGTGTACACTTAAATGGTACTAATCCTGGCACTACACCTTCGCAGTGGAACTTTCAGGTGGATTTAGATTCGTTAGTGTATAACATTATACATTTGGATAAAAGTGCCATTATATAAAAAAGTTATAGTAAATTACTTGTCGTCTATGTTTTTTTTTTGCAAATAGTGAGAATTTTCGATTAGTTTGCATTAAATAATAGCTGTGTCACGGTTGGAGATAAGGAACAAAGACAAGAATGCTCTTTCAACTTTGAAATTATTACGATGAACACAAAAAAAAATACAATAAAGCCATATATTTCGATACCAATTCTGTAATAATATTCATATGTAACTGTGTCCCCCCTAATGGATATAAGATATAAAGTGGTGTCTAGAATAGAATTAACTATAAACATTATTCGAGTACTGACTCGGCTGATTCGAAGTATTAAAGAATTACCTAATAGTTTCGTTGTTTTCTCTTTTTACTCGTGTTGTTTTACTTGTTTTCGCCTATTTTACATTTTCATACGATTGTTATAAAGAAGTGTACATTTCTCATATACCTTCACAATTGCAGGTAGGACCTAGCCCAGGCATTCGTGCGGCCGATGACCTTTGGATGGCGCGCTACATTCTGGCCCGGCTCGCTGAGGAGTACGGGACCGTGGCTAGCTTCGAGCCGCAGCCGGTACCGGACTGGCCCGGTAATGGCACCTTCGTATACTTTTCCACCAAGGATATGAGAGAAGAAGATGGAATATTGTAAGTTTGATAGAATTAGAAATATATAGTACGATATTAATATCTATTTTCCTGAAAATCAATGAATTTTGATCATTTTATTTGATTTTATTTGATTGACCCACTTGCGTACTATTGTTCATCGTCATCCATGTGTAAAAATATGAAAGAATAAATTATTATGGCAAAGTATTTCTATATTCAAATTGTAACGCGCTATCAAATACTTTACATCATATAAGTATTAGTTTCAAATGACATACATATATTAAATATTAAGCAACATATCTTAATCTTTTGTGATTGTTGCGGGTATGTACATTAGTAAAATTTTACGTCTCTTGTTATAGCTGAATTCTTAAACCGGAACATAAATTAAATTCATGTTTAATTACATTTTTACACAAATATTCGTATTACTCTTGGGGGAGAATCGAACCCACAGCCCCGGCAAAATGCTTAGCTTCGTTAATCACTAATTTTACAAAGCTAGCTGACCCGGCAAACGTTGCTTTGCT